>VZSV01000041.1:3866225-3878609 GCA_013398735.1 Nothocercus julius
CCTCCTGCCCGCGGCCGTTCCCGGCCGTTCCCGGCGCCGCCACCTCCCGCCGCGCTCGGTGCCGGCCCCTCTGAGGACGCACCTGGCAGCGGCTCAGCTCCTCCGCCACGCTCCGCAGCTCTTCTTCCAGCTCCGCCAGCCGCGGTGCCGCCGCCTCCGGGCGCCCCGCAGCCATGGCCGGCCCCGAAGCCCGCCCGCCCGTTCCGAGGGAACACGGAGAGGAGCGGTGCCGTGAACCACGAAAATGAAAAACTTTCCCCGCACCGCTCCACTTCGCGCGCGGGCGAGCGCCGGAAACCGCAGGGAAGAAGGACGCGGCGCAATGACGTCAGCACAACTGCCACCGCAGCCAGGAGAAAAGGCGAGAGGCGCGTTTGAATTTGCCCGCCCGAGCGGCCGCGCCGCGCATGCGCGGGGCAGCGGCGGCATTGCCGTTGCGAACCGTTGCGAGCCGTTGGGATCCGTTTTTTACGGCGGCTGCCCTCGGTCTCGCCCTCGGCGAAATAGAGGCAAAAAAGCAGCGTGCTTTCCGCGCTCGGAGCCGAGCAATGTGCCTCGCGTTCCTCGCCCTGGCTAGTGCGCTGCGTTCGGGCTCTTTGCTCTGTGAACGCCTGGAATTCCTGCACGCTTCTGCCGCCCTGGAGCTGCAGAGACGCTCAGGGCAGTCGTGCATTTGCGGAGTTAAGAGTTGTAGATGCAGCGTGCACGTGTTCTTGCGTGTGCTGCCCAGGGCCGTCGAGTCGCCGGCGTGTTTTCAGTTCCTCTGGACTTGCTTTCGAGCAGGGCGCCAACATTCGCAAGATAAGCAAGAGACCAAGTTGTAGAGTGGATCCTTACGGTGTTTCAGGGTGCCCAAGGACGCAAACTGGCTGTTAGCCAGGAATAACATTTAGGCTTATTGCTTATTTCCAGAATTGAGAGTATGTGACCAAAAAAACCCCAAAACTGAATTTTTTTTTTCCTTCTACTGAGAGTACATGAAATTTTGGGTATAATTCTGCTGTGTAAATGTGCTAGATTTAGTATTTGGACATGCAAATACCTGCTTTTGCAATAAAATGATAGCTGTGTTGCCAAAGTAAATCTCAGTACGTTTTCCATTTTCTCACATGATCATCCTACAGAGGAAGCACTATGTTCATTGAAAGACTGAAATTTCACCCGGAATGCGCAAGGAAGGATATTAAAACATGAATCTGGGATGCATTCTTAAGTCTAGGAATAACACCGGTTGAACTTTTTTTCACCAATGTGATTATCTTGCTATTGAGAGTATTTCACATGTGGTGTGTGTATGTACAACATGTAAAAAAGAAGTAGACTTTTTTTCCCCTCCATCATCATTTTTGAACAAATCCCATAAAATTTGCAATGTGTTTACCACTATGACAGGTAATAAAATCACAATGATAAAGTCTTTGCAATTTTACACTTTTAATAATTTTGTGAGTTAATACAGGTTAATTTAATCATAGTGGGTATCCTATCATTTTTCTAATATATTTACATTTCTGCTTTGAATTTTGCTTTGAGAGGTTTTACATTCTTTCTCTTAAGTCATCCAGTCACCACTTAATGTGCAGCCTTCACTTTTTCCACATCTCCACCTTTTAATAACTGTCTTTTTGCTTTTCATCTATTTCCTAGTATTTTTATCATTGTCCCCTTGACCATTTGTTCTCTATTACACATGGGCAACAAGAGGCTAAGCTTACTTACCAAACAATATACTTGGATTAACTGCTAAACAGCTATAATGACTAAACAGGATTTAAAAACATTTTCCAAGTACAAGGTCATTCAAAGTTTAACTGAAAGAATTCAGGTATTACAGGAGTTTGATTCACAGTTTGACACAACACAAAACAGAAGGCAAGAATCCCTCTAAGTTTGCCATTTAAAAGAGGAATTCTTGCATATACTATCATATAAATGCATTTTATCACAGAAAATGCGTATCTCACACATTCACATATCCACACAATTATTTTATAGCCATTATATTCTTGTATGTGGTTTCGTCATCTTCACATTTGGTTTCCTGCTATTTCACAGTTTGGTTTTATGTATAAAGTTTCTATTAACAGCATTCTTGATTTTTTTTTTTTTTTTTTGAATATTAAAAAAAAAGATGCAGTGAGCAACTTTCGGTGAACTGGAAAACGTCACTGTTTTGGAGAATTACTTGTTTTTCCCAACAGTTGTCATCTTGGAACACATTTACAGGTGTCCACATTTGGATACATTTACAGGTATCAAATGTAGGAGAATGTTAGGTAATTTTTTTTTTCAGGCCCAGATACTTCCTTTACATTGCACTTACTTCATATGAAACTGCATTTAAGTTTAATTCATACAATAAATTTTCCAGATACAGGTTTGTTGAGTAAGCATGCAATTTTTAGTGTTTCTCCTTGAAAAAGGTTACTACAGATAAGCTGCACAGTTGAAATCCAGTTGCTAGGCTTTTGTCACTTGGGAAACCTGTAAATGTTACACCAACAAACATGCTCACTGTGTTGCTAAAAGGGAAGACATCTTTTCTGCATAGTTGGGAAATTCCAAATCTTTCTTTGGAACATATCCATATCACAAACACCTTTCAGTTACACCTTACAGCACACACTCCTTTTTGTCTGCTTGTTTATTTACTTGCTTCATCATCTACACATGATATTAAACATTCCATCTACTGTCAACTCCTCCTGTTGTGTTATGAGTGTTCTCTTTTTCCTTTAAATGAAAAGTGGTATTAGTGTGCAGATTTTAATTAGAGGTATTAACATTTTCTGCCACTAAATTTGTGTGTTCTTACGAATTCTGTCTTGATCATTGTTCATCATCAGTAGTTTGGTAAGAAACAGAACATCACCAAAGAGCTGCTTTCTGTAAGGTTCTTTTTAACTACAGTGACCAAAAGAATTCCAAGCTTATTGTTCTATGTATTTGGTGCTGCAGGGCACATCCTTCTCACTTGGGTGATAGTTGTAAATAGCAGCCCTGATCGTAATAGTCATGTGGCCTGGATTCCTTGATGCAGGGACTCATATGGCCCCATACTACCTGGAGTTCCACTGCTAGTGTGCCTCACTTTTTATTCACTGCAAATGTAGTTCCATTTTTCTGCCATGAGCAGAGAGAGAAAGTAGCTGAGACCTGATCTGCCCTTGAAAAAGCAAGCACTAGAGCTGAACAACCTTGTGAAGTTTAGCAAAACTACTAGGATATGGTTTCTTAGGAAAGTCAGCCCAGTTTAGAGTGTACCTCTGTCCCAGCTGTGGTGTTTTGGGTACTAAGTTAATAATAAGGGTACGACGCTGCCACGTTGCCAGAGGACTCCCAAGCACTGCACTTGGAGTCACTCTTCCACTTGACTATGCCACCAGGAAGGCTGCAGTTTCAGTTTATTTTAAAATAATTCTGAGGTCATGGCACTTCATCCTTCAGGACAGCGAACAGTACAAAACACTGATGTACATGAGAGCCTGTCGGAGGAACTAGGCCCTGAGGAAGGAGGCGGTTAACGGTGTCCTGGATGTGGCGATGGGACTTGCCCTACCCCATGCAGCGCCTGCCAGCAACATGGGGCCCGGAGGGAGGGACAGACAGCTGGAGGTAATTAAGGGCAGGAAGCAGATTTCAGAGTTTGGCTGTTCTGGCAAAGAAAGCCTGGGTCTGTGCTGCAGTGGGATGAGGAGGTGGGTTTAGCCAAGCCTTGGGAGTTGATTGTCCTGTTATGAATCTGTTTTTTAATAAAATCAAGCTCCACAGAGGAGATGTGTTTTGACCTTACATGTGGTGTGTAGCCTCTGTCATAGGCTAACTGGGAGAGTCACCTGGTCATGGAAGAGTTGGATGGAAAATGAAGAGCTGGGCTCCATCACCCTGAAAGAGGGTGTGAGGAGTCCATGACCACCCAAGCTTAATGAAAAAGAGATGATACCCTTTTTAACCCAAGGAGTGGTTGCTGGAAGGGACAACACAGTCCATGACCACCCAAACTTTGCAGAGCATGCGGAGGACACAGAGGAGACTCTCCCTAACCCTAGGGATGACATCTGGGAACGTACACCCACACATCCTCGCCCTTACCAGTCCACTGTGTTCTCGCACATGCAAGCAGCACATGAGAGTCATAGTCATATGCCAGAGCCTCAGACCACATCTATATGGAATAGTTTGGCAGCAGATGGTCTTTTTTTAGAATTGTGTGCTGGTGAGTACCCCAGCAATGACAGTTTCTGTCACTGTAAGTTGTCTTCAGAAAATGCAGCTGTACAACTGCTCATGTTCTGGAATACTGGGTATGGTGCTTACTTTGGCAGTACCTAATTTCTGCCTCTGTTAAAATGGGGTAGTTGCACTTGCAGTTTTGAAGTTTCCTGTGGCAATCCCAACAACAATTTCACAGAAGGAACAACGAACTTAGAATGGGAAAAAAGGGTGGTAATTACATGCTTTAATTCACCTCTGCCCTTTGACAGTATCCATGGACAGTATTTACACATAATTGGCCTACCAGAAATTCTTACAGAAATGATCCTTTTGAATGCAATGTACCATATTGGCAAAGCCTTGTCTATGAGTACACACCACATGGTAGATCAAAACCCATTGGCAAAAATACAATGTATACGTTTATGCGCCAGAGGCTAGGAGCTTATTTTCTCATCCTTCAAGCCCAGGAAATTAAAATCATATTCATCAATTACATTTTGTTGTTCAATAACACCTAATAGTTAAAAGAAAATAGATATACAAACCATTGCAAATTGTTGGACAGAACCTATATGTTTTGTTCAGTGAACAAACAATTGTCAGTATGCTCTCAAATGCTCCGGGCAGCTATGCACAGGAAAATATTAATGCTCTGACCACAGACAAATTGAAAGAGTTACAACTAGCATGATATGATTATGTAAGAATTTCAGCTTTAATAAAGTCTAGATATATACTTAAGGTAGTATCCATCAGAAATAAGAGATTTTGAATCAGGCTTTTATACAAATACCTTACCTAAGATGCAAAATTCAGTGAAGTGTACTTTCCTCCTTTCACATGGTAAAGAAATTAAGGTGTAGTTAGGTTAAGTTGCATACCAAAGGGCTCACAGCAGTAGCTTTGATAAAGCTACACTTACTGAATACAATATAAATCAGAGCTCAACAGTGTTTTTGCTCAGAACAGAGCCAAATAATATGATTTTCATGTCTTTGTTTTAACAATTCATACTTTCAGAAAAAAGACCTTAGGAAAAGAAAAAAATTGGAACAAAATAGAAGGAGTGGCAGTTTAATCAAAAAACACTTTCAGCAATTAGAACAGTTTTGTTTGCTTTTATTGAGCTACTTATATTGCTTTTTATATGGGTACTTGCTTTTTAAGAAGAAGAAAATGTATTTTCTCCTACTTTAAGGTAAGGGGTTTTTGACATCTTAGTATAATATCCTTTTCTTGAGTTATCTCTTTTGGATTTCTTTCAAACTTTAAGTGAAATATCTTTGTGCTTGTTTCAGTTGACCATCAGATTTAAGTTACAGTTATTTACTATATCCTAAATTGACAATTCAGAAGCTACTTCACATGAAGAAGCAAGATGCCATTTTTATTATCTATGTGCACTGTGGTAGTAGCTAAGAGTTAGAGAGGATACTTTATGCTGCGGTATTTCAGCTGCTAATACTGTTCCCAAAAGCAGTGTTTGCTATAAATTTCCAGCCCTCGGGAATACAAAATAGATACTGCACATTGCATTCTAGGGTGGTACTGCAGAGTCAGCCCAACATGAACTTTTCTTGCAGCCTGAACTCCAGCATCACAGTGGGATTCAACTGACTCAATCCAGTGAGATGAGGCTCGTGTATTTTGGCTGCAGTGCAAAGTGCTAACTTTGAACTTTCCTTTCCTACTGTGGTGGTGTTTAGAGTAACGAAGTGGGAGTCTATATCTGTTGATTCAAGTTTTTATGCACACTTTCTACTGAACAGAGCTGTTGCCTTTAAAGAACACCAAGTATTTAAAAATAGATAGAAAGTACATAGGCACCTATGTTTTTGGATTAATGGAAGTTTGATTTTTATTGTGCAGACTATGAGTAAAACTATCTGGAATATATTTAGAATGAAAAATATTCTCACTGATAGGAAGATTTTCTAATATTGACTTTCCATATATGGGTTTGACTACTGTTTCATTTCCTACTGTTAATTTTCTATTTGTTTCACAGTAAAGGGCACAAAACAAGAACTGAGTTAAACTTGTAAAAAAGAGAAATTAAGTTCAGAGGTCAGACAATGAGAGTTGATAAGAGAGCTTTTTGGTCTTGTTCATTTATAAATTGGACAAACTCATATTCAGCTTTCTCATAAACTGTATACAATTTATTTTTAAATATAGTATAAATTAACATTCTATTAGAGGGGTTTTGCAAGAATTATTACATCCTATTTGTTTTTAGGAGCTTAGTGAAATTAATTATTTTCACGTCTCATAATTTTATTATAAGCTGTAGATTGTTATTTTCCTTTAAGATCCATCCTCAAGTCCTTTGATTAAAACCTCTAAGTTGTTCCTTCTTTTTATTCTAGCACTTCAGTCTCTCACAGCAGTATAGAAATGTAACCCAGCTGTGACCTAACAAGTCAAACAGAAAGCAAGTGAACATAGCTATTAAAGATCATTTTTCCATTTACTTCTAACCTGTGTTTTCTGGACAGTTAATATAGGTTACACTGCTAATGGACTAGGTATCAATCGGTGTAAGCGCTAGTGGAAAAGGAGTAATTTGTTTTCACTGTCCACGCAGTGATAGAAAAACATCAATGATGATAAAAAACAGTAAAATTTTGATATTAATATCTTTCCTTGCTTTAATTGTCTGAACTCTTATTCTAATGTGGTACACTGAGGCTGTGAAAGATATAAAGGAAATATGCTGCTGAGACATTGTTAATTTGATCGTAATTTTATTTGTCTTCTTTTAACTTGGAGAAAGAGATATAGCCACAAGAGCAAGTAGAAGAGTATATGCCGTCTAAATAAATCCCATGTTGCAACCTAATTCTGCTTTTCTCTATTAGCAGGCTAAGCCTTCTGTTGCTAGTGAGTTTCAGGTCGTCTGCTGTCTCCCTTAACCAGTCTGGTGTCCTGCCAGCTCCTGACCACACATGCTACTTAAAAGAGTACACTCATAGTGATCTCATCTTTGAATTGCTCTTATCTTTTGGTTGTGCTTTCTGGTAGTATTTCATGATGCAGAAAATACGTAGCATTGTCTCCTTCTGAGAATCCAGGTACATTGATCCAATTAGAAGGTAGTGCTTTGATAGACGACTTCTGGGTAATCTAGCCCCAGCCCTCTGCAGGCAGACAAATCTTGTAGGGGGATAGAAACTTTTAGAGGAGGAGGAGAAAAACCAACAGAAGACAATACCTTCCTAAAATATTGTAGCTTTATGTGCTATGTTTGTTGTCTCCCCTCGAGGAATACTCAGGGATATAATTTAAAATCTATGAACTCTTACTATGCATATGCATAATTCCATTTTATCTTATAACACTAGCTGGCATATCTAGATAACCTATTGAATTCAATGCTACCTGTTTTAGTCTCTTGTATTTTGCATTACATTGTAGGATTCCTGCCAAACACCTTGATTTAAAGCTAACTTCAGAAGCTTGGTGCTAATGTCTCATCTATACCTCACTCAGACAACATTTTGAACATTTTTGTTGGTCAGACATGTCTGCCAAGCCAAGGGGAATCACTTAATTCTGAAACCTATCAAAATAGACAGGGTAAATGAAACCTAATGCATTAGGGTCATTCAGCCTCCTCCAAGAACTTACCCAATCATACAATATTTATTACGGGGGTGGTTTTGACCTCATGCGTAACAAAAAAAATATATTCTATTATTCTTAAAGCATTCATCCCAGGGGAAATAGCTATTATATTGATTTATATTATATATGAACTGTTGTTTGTAGGACCAAGCTCAGCACTTGCGCTTCTCTGGCAGACTACAGCAAGCAAATATTCTCGGTCACTGTCCTTTTTCTTTATCCTACCATCATATAGAGAGGGAATTGACCTTTTTATTTTTAAATATTTTACCAGGTAGTAGATATATATAGGAAATAGTATATGAAATAGTAGAGGAAATTACAAAGCCTGCTTTTGGACCAGTTGTCAACTCTTGTCAAGGAGATACACCAAGTAACAGTCATTCAATTCCTGGAAGACACCAATGAAGGAAGAACAATTACATTTAATGGACAATACTTAGGCAGGGAAAATTTCAGTCAAAGACAGGGCTAAACAAAAATGTGTCTACATGAACAGGTCTTCTCCCCTCAAATAAGAGTATTTCTTAAGTATAAAAAGTAAATCATCATGAGAGTTCCAAAAGATATACTACGTCTGAATACAGAAGAAGATTTAGTACTCCGGTATCCCAGACTAAATCAATAACTGGCATCCTGTCCTGGTCCAGTTATTGAGAGAACATGATTTGCTTTTTCTTTACATCACTTTAATGGATTTCCTTCTCTGTTGGGTAATACAACAAAACAGCATACAAAAACTGCACACAAATGCTCTTTTAATATTTGCTTGAATTAAAATACCCCGTATACAGATCATACATGTACATAAGGTTATATACAGAGAAATGATGCTTACAAAATACTCTTGCTTGCTTTTCTATACACGAGGCATTTTATTGTTAACTTCACACTAAGGTTCAAGTAAGTATGTATCACTGTTCTTCATTTCATCTCATTTCCGTTCAGTTTAACCATCCCATTTTAATTTTCACTTTTTTTTCCTGTTCTACACATTTTTTTTTCTAATCTAGCAGCTTCAAATATAAAGTGGTCAACTTGATGAGGGAAATCAGCATAGGTCAGTTACAAATTGCCCTTTGTGTTTCGGGAAGTTTTACTTTTTGTCATGCTGAGTAGTCTTAAATATCAATTCAGATCTTATCCCAAAGTGGCTATCCTCCATGAATCACCGATGCTGGAGAAAAAAAAGGCATAGGATGTGTTCTTGATCATTTCATTTATTGGCAAGGAAAAATATAGCTTCTTTCAACAGTAATAAGAAGAAAAAAAGATTGTGAAAGAACAAGAAATCATTTGCTGTATTGTTGAAACTGGCAATGGCAATTCTTTCTCTCACATGAACTTATTTTTACAACTTTTGTTCCTTTACCACTCTGATTTCTTTTCATACTGCAAAGTTCTTTCAATGTGTAGGAGTTGAGTGATATCACCACCATATCCAGTATGGTGCAACATGCTAAGTAGTTAATACCATACCTTTTTAAGGGCATGCTATCTATGCCTTTGTATATCTTTGTACATTCACCCTAAAACCAATATGTCAAACATCAAACCCACCCTAGTGACATTACATTCTCAGTGGAGCAAAATGCACTCTAAAATTGGTCTTGACTGTGCTTATACGACCTAAATGTTACATCTGCAGTAAATGTGAAATACTAAGCATCAAAACCTTGCAGTGGATCTTAGGGCCAACTTCTCACTGTTACTCCAAGGTCTCCAAACAGTGCTGACAGGCCACATAGTATAGTGTAAACTAGTGTGTTGTTCTGCAATCTCCAGTGTAACTGTTTTTTTCCTTCATATTTTACTATAAATCTAAATATATATATAGTTTTTACTCATTTTTTATCACTGAATCAGCAGTATGTTTCAAATTTTCACAGAAATAGATGCATATTTTTTTTCTTGAAATACAATGGCATTATACAAGTAATGCAACAGAGAGAGAGCTACCTAACAGCACTCTGAGAAATATAGAGAGAATTCTAGCAATTTAGCAGATGTAAGATCTCAGTTTATTTTTTAGCATTTTATATGGCATTGCAACCTCTAGAAAAAGCAAGCAAAACAAGAATACTAGAAATTCCAAATGGAAGGCCTGGAAACAACAGGCTATTAAAAAACTAAAGTCTAATTAAAAACTTGATTGCTTTTCATAAATGTCAATAAAACTGTCACCACCAAAGCCGATGCACTGTTAGCCAATATATTTAAAGATCACAACGAGCTTCTAGCTATTAGTACATTCTTTTTTGTCATAGCAGATTTCACAAATATTCCAGGAAAGGATGAACAGCTATACAGAATATCCTACAGTAAGGCAAGTGCTTAACAATGATGATAAGGTTTTTGCAATCATATTCTTGTACAGTTTGTAAACTACTACTTTGCTGTCTCTAAAACCAGATATACTTATGCATATTAAGTTACCATCTGTAGATAATTTAGGACAGATAATTAAACTAACAGGACAGAGAGGTGCAAACTGTGAACTGATGGAGCATTTAGTTCAATTGAATGGCTCTACATTGCAATATATCAAAACCTCTAAAATTTTATGCTTTAACGTCAAATAAAATCAGCCAAATGGGCATTTTGACTTACAAATTTGGAAGAATGTATAAAACATACTATCTGTCAGTAAAATTACTTTCTTAAAAGTTAATGGGTGAGAAGATAGGTGCTTTATATGTATTTAACAACATGCACACATTCAGTCAGAGCTCCTTGAAGACTGTTAATGATGATAGAGTTTTGTTATTTTTTGTATCACTATTTTTAAAACCTTGTTCAATATTGTGGGGTGTTTTTTGTTTTGTTTTTCTTTTGCTATCATTAATCACGAACAATGGGCTGATGCATAGTATTCAAAAGACAGAAACATTCCTCATCAAAACAATGTTCTAATCAAAAGTTTGATTTTTCTTCAGCCTTTTAATTATATGTACATTTTAGACCTGAGCACAATGAATGTAAAATTTTCTCCAAAATCCAAATAGGAGTTTATATTTCATTCTTAGAGCTGCCAGCATCTATATAATATAAAATGTTTTTAAAAAAGTGTCCTCATCATAAAAATTCCCAAAGCTCTGCTGAGGATTACTTAAATTCTTAGAAAGAAAAGTGACACATCAAACCACTTATTTTTTTTATCCAGACGATTTTGTATTTCTGTCTAAATATTTTGTAATCATTATAGTTCTACTGGTGAAATCTTGTGGAGGGTGAGGTCAGGAAAGAATTTTCCAACTCATTTTTCTCCAATTTTAATGTCTACTTTTGTACTTGTGATATTTACACTTGGTCATGCAGATGACAACGTTTATAGTCACTTGTTTCAGTACTCAAATATTCCAAACCCTGTTTGGGTTTCCCTGTTTGGGAATTATCCATTTATATCCATTTTTCATTTGAGTCATCTGTTGTAAATTCTTATAATAAAAGAAAAAAAAAAACTTACATATATCTAGCATTTCCATGAAGTCAGGAACTAATATATTTACAGAAAAATAGGATTAAAAATACTGTTGAATTAAGTTGCTAAGTATCCAAATACAATGCCCTTTCATCTGGTCTGTTAGATACCAGATCTTAGATACTTATATTAGCACATCAGACAACTTTTTCTCATAATAGATTTGATTTTGTGCTTTTCTGTAGGTGTTGCTCTAACTACTATATGAACGGGTACTACCCAGCTGCTGCCTGAAAGGTAGTGCTGGCACTTTGGTGGCTCCAGTTCAGCTTTGATTAGACAGCAGCAGTAACTTGTATATGCCAATGAGCAACTGTATTTTTTGACTCCCAGACCACTAGAGCAATCTTACTAAATGGTCTAATTCTGAATGAACCTTTCTACTCACCATGAACCAGGAAAATCTCCATTCCTCTTGAGAGTTTTAAAGCTGCTTTTCTGGTATTTAAGCAAACACAGAGAGGATTGATTGAGATAGCATCTCACTGTGATACAGGAATTTAAGTTCTGCTTTGCTGTTTGTTTGGGGCTTTTTGTTTAATTAATTGGATACTATTTTAAGTTCTTACAGTGTACGGGCCTAGCCATGGGAATATAATCTGACTCTATTGCTATATGCAGTTGAGTTGGAGCTGCAAAGCTGAACATTGCTCTGTGAAAATACATACAGTTGAAAAGGCTGAGGTAACTTGAAAGAGCAGGATTTGATTAAGAGAAGACTGAACTATCCAGACTAAGCTTAAAAGAGGAAATAACCAATTGTTGTATGGGAAAGAGTAACAGCCCAGTGTTCCCAAGCACAAATAGCTTAGTTGGGTCATGCTTCAATATATAGTATTATCTATATGCGGTGTCATCTTTCAGAACCTTCAAAACTTAAAATGTAGTTCTTCTTTTACCGTTCACTGCACCACAGTGCAGTGGTTAATACTTGTTTGAGCTAACCCTATTAACAACACAGTCATCTATCTGTATTCTAGCAAAAATCATTCAGGTAATCAGACTTACCTCATTCATATACTTTAAAAAATACTTCATATTCAGTTGCTGGAACAACA
>VZSV01000041.1:3906644-3922119 GCA_013398735.1 Nothocercus julius
GCTCACTGGCCTGTAGTTGCCTGGGTCCTCCCTCTTGCCTTTTTTGCAGACTGGTGTGACCTTGGCTTTCTTCCAGTCCTCCGGCACCTCCCATGTTCTCCAGGACCTTTCAAAGATGATGGAGAGCGGCTGAGCAATGACATCCGCCAGCTCCCGCAGCACTCTGGGGTGCATCCCATCAGGGCCCATGGATTTGTGTGTATCAGGTTTCCCTAAGAGATCTCTGACCCAATCTTCCTCTACCCAGGACAAGTCTTCCTCTCTCCAGGCACCTTCTCTTGTTTCTAGGGTCTGGGGTTCCAGAGGGCTGCCCTTGGGAAACACTGAGGCAAAGGCGGCATTCAGTAACTCTGATTTTTCTGTGTCTTTCGTAACCAGGGCACCCACCCCTTTGACCAGAGGTCCCGCATTTTCCCTAATCTTCCTCTTGCCATCAATATACTTGAAGAAAGCTCTTCTTCTTATTTTTAACATCCCTTGCCAGATTTAATTCCAAATGAGCCTTAGCTTTCTTTGTCACATCCCTGCATTCCCTGACAACATTCCTACATTCCTCCCAAGGAGCCCGTCCTTTTCTCCACCTTCTGTGCGCTGCCTTTTTCTGTTGGAGTTTCGCAGCAGCCCCTTGCCCATCCACGCAGGTCTCCTGCCCCATCTGCCTGCCTTCTCACTCAGAGGGCTGCACTGCTCCTGAGCATGGAGGAGGTGCTGCTGGAACACCAACCAGCTCTCTTGGGCCCCCCTGCCTTCTAGAGGCCTAGCCCATGGGATTCTGCCGAGGAGGCCTCTGAAGAGGCCAGAGTTGGCCCTCCTGAAGTCCATGGTTGCAAGGCTCCTTACAGCCCTGCCTCCTCCTCGCTGGATCCTGAATTTCTCCAACTCATGATCACTGCAGCCGAGGCTGCCCCCCACCTTCGCATCTCCAACCAGCCCCTCTCCGTTTGTTAGTACCAGGTCCAGCAGCCCAGCTCTCCTCGCTGGCTCCTCCACAACCTGTGTTTAAAAGTTGTCATCCATGCACTGCAGCAACCTCCAGGACTGTTTGTGCCTGGCTGTGTTGTCTTTCCAGCTGATGCCAGGGTGGCTGAAGTCCCCCCTGAGAAGCAGGGCCTGTGACCATGAGGCTGCTTCCAGCTGTCTGTGGAAGGCCTCATCAACGTCCTCATCCTGATGAGGTGGCCTGTAGGGACATATCTCAAAGTTGTGCACATCACAACTGTAGAGCATCTAAGACACACAACATCCTTTCAGTTTAATGGAAGAAGCTCACACCACAAACTGTTAATACTTTCAAGTTATCAAGCAAGGATATTAACATTTATGTGTCCCTAATTCAAGCACGAAGTGCCTAATCCTACACAGCAACCTATGTTTCTAAAAGAACAAGTCAAAAGAAACCCACAGACCCATGAAATCAGAAAGTGACGTTTTTGTTTCTTGTACGTTTGGCAGATACGAGAATAAAAATAACGTTTTATATATATATATACACATATAAAGGGAGAAATAAGTAGGAATAAAGAGTAAAAATGTATAATTTCAAAATTAAATAAGCATAATTGGAAACCTGTGCCAGGAAGGTATCAGATATCAGTAAACTGAAAAAAATAAAAGGGGCATCTGCAACAACCTGTGTAGCAGCACCAGAACATGAACATAATGTTATAGAGGGAGTTCTCCTGGAGGTTTGTGCACAAAGTCCTGGGCAGCAATCTATCCAAAAATAATCCTCCCAAATAATGCTTTGGTTATACGGAAGGAAAGTTATATGGGCTAATTTATCTTATTTCTTTCAGTGGAATACTAAAGGACTCAAAATTACGTTGTCTATAATTGTCTAAAGAGAGTCTACCAGAGATTAAGCTGTCTAACATTTAATGCTCAGGAGAATAAAGATCAGACTGAAACCAATGACGAGAGAATTTCACAGAACTGTAATGTATTGTTAACTTCTCTGAAAAAGGTATCTTTCTTAAAATTTTTAATGATTACCAAGCAAGATTTCTCTAAACAAATTACTGTGATTGGTAAGAAAAGCATGTGGTGCTAAGGAAGACAAAATAATCAAAAAGAATGGGGAAATTCTGATGCCAGAAACTTCAAAAGCTTTTCCTCAAGAATTAACTTCTTCAGAAGTTCTTCCAGAGAGAAATTAAATTGCATACTAGCACTAAGGAGTTAAGATCTGCTACCAGAAAAGTGAACTGAAAAAAATGAATTTGAAGAAAATAAATAAATAAATAAATAAATACACACAGCTTAACATACATAGCTAGCTTTAGTAATAAACATTCTTTCCAAATGCCTGAAACATGAGTAGGCAAAAACTGACATAATAAAATTGTTTGTATTGTGCTTGAAACACATATAAGTAAGTAATTCTACTGCAAGTACTGTTATTCATTAGAATCGATTATTCATAAGAATTTCTTTAATACTATGCGACATTTCACTTTTGCCATTAAGCTATGGTGAAAGAAAAAAGATCACACATCCACATAAAAATAAGCTTATTTCAGAAGAACATAAAATATTTAATTGAAACATTAATTTTTACAGACCTTCAAACTAGCTATGGAGAATACGCAGAGCAAAAGATAATGCCCCTGTTCTGAATATCACTATGTTACTGCCAACGAAAGTGCAATAAGTTGTAGAAACTGTAGAAACTTTAAAGCCCCTGTGCTAACATCCAAGGTTCCTGGTTCAGATATTAGATGGAGGTTACTAATCCTGGCATACAAATTGAAAGGAATAAGAATCCGGTTTTAACAAAAAAAAAATTTCTATCAGTTATTTGTGAAGAAAAAGAAAGGGATATAAAGCAGAAATATCTGGCACTCTGAGGTGCTTAAAAAAGCAGAAGTAAGAGTGGAAAGCCTGATATTCAGTAAAAAAAAAATAAACACATATTTTTTGAAATTATTTTAACTTAAATTAAAAAGAACTAAACAAGAAATGATTTAAAAATCATAATTGTTTTATAATCTCTGATCTACACAATCTGCTTTTAAATCTCAGCCTCCTGAATATAGTTTATTTTGATTTCCTAGGGTTAATTCTATTATAGTCATATAGGCATATTAAAATAGAATTTCTAAGTTTAGACTGTACATTCCTATCCAGCATTTCCTTCATGGCATTTGTTCAAACAATGTACAAACAACAATCATTTGGTCCCATTTTTGGGTTCTTATAAACAAGTCTATAGCTGTAGGGTTTGTTAAGCAGTATACAGAAACTTTCCCTTTTAAATGCATCTAAATGTCAAGTTCAAATCTTAAATTTTACGAACACCAATACTCATATTCTATTGCATGATGAGGTTTGAGGGTTATTTAAGAGCATCAAATCCTGACAGCCAGCTGCCTGACATTATCCATTACAACAGAGATGGAAATATGAAGAGAACTGAAAATCTTAATGAATGGTATTCTGTACCTTTTAATTAAATTACTGAGGAATGGCAAAACTTCTCTATAGGACTCATTGCTCTTGCCTTCTCTGAGAAGATCCTACCATTAGCTGCAGTTTGCAACCTTTTCTTCTCTCTCTGCCCCCTCCCTTAACTACCTAACAAAAATGCTATATCTATCACCTCCACGAATACTCGTACTGTTTCCTCCAGTGCTAGCAATTAGATCAGCTTCTTAATTAGCTTGACCCATCTGACTATTTTGCTACTAATAATCAATTAATTCAATTAACATAAAGGAGCTTATGTATAGTACTGTAGTCAATCATTACTGGTTATCATTGTATTTGACTTGTACATGCCAGAAAAGCTTAGTATCCAGATTGAATTTGTATTTTCCATTCAAGTGCAGTATTTCAAGCAAGTACAGCGTGTGTTTAGTATTTTTAATGTTTGAAGGGATTTAGCACAATCTTCAGCACAAAGGAGGATCTCGGTCTGTAAGCTATAAACACTTTGGCACACTGGATTGAATGGTCTTCTCCCTTAACGGTATGGATAGTGCTTATTTGGTGTCTCAGCTTACCAGTCTCTCTCCAGAGCCCCTGTTACTCCTCCATTTGTTAGTTTTTGATGTGAGAAACAGAAGCTTCTTTTTTTCTGTAGGAAAATCTATTCCCGTGGGGGCTGTTAAGCTATGTGATTTTGTGGTTATATTCAAAGATGTCCCTTTCTGTCCTTCCTTCTTTCCATTGGAAAGAGGTTGCCTGTCTCTCTCCCTCTCTCTATTCTCGAGCCAGTATCAAGAGGAGAAAAAAAAAAAAAAAAAAAATCACAGTAATAAATAGGCTTTTCTTCTTGAACATACACGTATGTCTTTACATTTGCCCACAGCTCTGTTGTGCATACTTCGTTTTTTTCTGCCACCACCGTTATTTTTTTGTCCTGCTCTCCCATGTAAATTGACAGCACGCCATTTTACACCATAAAATTTGGTACGAAACAATCACTGAAAGTGAAGATTCTGCTGTCCTGTGCTAATATTCTTTAACTGCTGTACTCAAATATGAGTGAAAGTCATCCTGGATATGCCGATTATGGAGTAACACCTGAAGGCCACAGCTACAGATGTTCGGAAAAAATAGCTGGGGGAAAACACACAAACAGACAAACACAAAAACTTGTTATCAATTTTCTTACTATTTATTCTGAACTAGAGATTAATCATTCTGAATATGTCCAAGAAAAAAAGTACATGCAAGGCACTGGCAGAAAAAGCAGTAAATTACCCAGAAAATTAAGAGATTTATCAAGAGCAGGCCTTTCAGAACCAGGGGCTCAGAGGCAACAGGAACTTACTTCATGAAGTAAGCTTCATGAAGAAGGTCAGGGGTATCTTCAGTAGTAAAATCCTGATTCTTGTTTTGCTTGCAGCTGTGTCATTCATAGCTCTGCACTAAGACTTTACAAATTCCTAAAAATAAATAATCTATTAAATTAGAATGCTATTTTCCAACCTGAAAAGAGAGAAATGGAAATACTAGCCTTAGACTGATATTTTCAGATCCTAAATTGTCAGTCCAAAATAATGCGGAACAAATCCCACGGGCTGTTTTGGGTGTCTCTGAGGCTGAGTTTTCTCTAGGTTTGTATTTCTGAAAGACTGACCTTCTTCTGCACAAGAATTTCTTGCAGTGCATAAGGTCAGTCCTACAGAAATGCACAAGCATTTCTTGCTTGTGTGTCTTTGGGGCAGCTCCTTGCTCTCTCTGAGCTGTTTTTTTTTTTTTGCTCTGATGTTTGGTGAGCAGCTAACTTCTGTGAATGGAGTTTCCCTGAATAACAAGCTAATAGTTTCTCACCTTCTCCATTTTTTTTTCTCTACATGTATCATTCACTACATATATCTCCCATTATCATTGTCTCTACAGCTGTCCAACCTGCTGTTCTTCTTGTCAGCACTAGCCTCAGTAGGTGAAGTATTTCCCCCCAGTGTCTTGCCAGCGACACCTCCCCATATGTACCATGCGAAAGTAGTGACTGGCTTCCTGGTGGGTTGCTTTTCTCTTCTTGCTCCCCTTTGAGGCTGGCCACTTTTCTAACTTCAGCACTGAGGGATTCTATCAAGATTTCTCTTCGCTTCATAGCCAGTCATAGCCTGTTGCTCTGCAGATTTTTCTCTCCCTGATTCCCTGCTCCTAGATTCTTCCTCCAGCTTGGTTAGCTGTACTGTTCACAATGTAGCAGTTATCTTCTCAGAATGGTTTTCTTCTGGAATGGTTATCTTCCCTATGAATGGTTTTCATAAAGTAATGAAGGAGGTCCTATAACAACATGCAAGGTTCATTACAAAACTTTCAGTTGCTGCAAAGGCTGCTGATGCCTTTTCACAGTAGATTTTGCTTTGAAATAATCTGAAATAAATAGACCAAAACCCACACAGTTTATGTAATTACAGATCAGAAGCCTTTTCAGTTCCCAAATGCTAGAAAAGCATGCAATTTGTCATTTGCATTTGAATGTATTTGGGAGCTTTTTTCTAGGAAAGAGCATCCACACAGAAAATAAGAAACCATCTTACACATAATGCATAAGAATTGTGATCGTTATCATAATGATTTCTTCTACTACACTATGCATCTGCTAGAGTGACACATGCTGCTTCTCCAAAGCAAAAATGTTTGGTTGTTTTTCAGTAATCATGTTATTTATAGTGCAGTTTTTTATGCTGTTAAAATCTTAAAAGAAATATTTCTTCCATGTATAGAACAAAATGACAATAAAATTTAACAGCTCCAAACATTGCTTTGGAAGCAAATGGAAGAAAGGTGTTTGGCAGAAGGGAAGTCAGACTACAGCGCAAAATGATACTATATAAAAACTGCGTTAAAAAATTGCCAAACAGCTGAACATATCTCCAAATCAGGAAGGACAATATAAATGTGTATTCTGCGTTGCGGAAAACAGTTAATGAACTGAAGTAGAACTATAATGATTTTACTTGAAAAAATGGCATAAGAAGTGAAAGCTGAGTGACAAAGAATGTGTATCACTGTTGTCCATTCAAGTTTATTTCATATGCAAGTTCTTAGGTTTCTTCATTCTACACATTCAAAAATTTATCTTTCTTTTAATAGTGAACTTCACAGAATTTATTAGGTTGTAATTTCTGTCTATCAAATGCTGTGTTCTCTCAGTGTCTTACTAGTAGCAAAAGAGGGTACAAGGGATTGTTTTGGAATATTTCTATAACTAGATATTTACCTTCCTATACGTTCAGACAAGGTCAGGAAATGCACTTCATTTTTGGAGCAGCAGTTGTAAGATTTGCATGGAACTCCACGGTGCCAAGAAAGTTTGATTTCCTGTACAGGTTAACTCTTTTCTTTTTGTCAAAAGTTGCACTACGCCAACAGAGTACATTTAATGCCCATCCTCATCTCAGAATTTTAGCTGAGTACACATCTGGGTAATCCTTTAAGTTGTTATAGTAACTGAATATGTTAAATTTAACATATATTTTTGAAACACAAAGGGGTCTTAACTTCACCAAGGTCACACAAGAAAAGTGTAAGAAAGAAAACAGATTTTAATCCAGCTTTCCTAGGAACTCCTAGAGTATTTCAATAGGTAGTCCTTCTTCAGAGTAAATATCTCTAGTATTTCTAGATTTGGTGGATACTTCTAGTTGTAAACAGAATCTTCATTGATATGCAAAAACAAACAAAAAAAAGCAATCTTGAAAAGTACTTTTGTTGATATAAAGAATTTTTATAGTCTACATAAGATGAGGGCATCTTTGATCCAGAAAGCATGCTTGCTACTAAATGACATTTCAAGAAAACAAGTACATTTACAGATGCAACATAATTTTTTTTATGGATTATTTTATGTGGAAAATGATTGTAGTAGTTTAGAACTTGCCTTGTCTTTTCTTCTTGTGTTGAATATCACATCATATTCTTTATTTTTAATTCACGGATGAAATTACTGAGAATGAGAAAGGCAGAGTGAAAGATGAGCCACCGGAGTGTTAATAGCAAAGCAGCACTGAATGTTACTAATCTTTAGAGATTTTATTCTCTCGCATGTAGAGCGGAGTAGGAACAGACAGCTCTATATAGCATACTGTCTATGCTGTATAGTCTAAACAGTGTATATAGTGACTGCTGAAGTGGAAGACAATGATCAGATGAGAAAATAGCAGAACTAGAAAAACAAGAGGAAGCATTTGTTAAGCCTGGAGGCATTACGAGAGTACTGAAAGAAGAGTGTATTAGGACAATGGGTGCCAGAGCCCTGGCACAGGCTGCCCAGAGAGGCTGCGGAGTCTCCTTCTCTGGAGATCTTCCCAACCCGCTTGGACGCAGTCCTGAGCCACCTGCTCTAGGTGACCCTGCGTGTGCAGGGGGTTGGACTAGATGATCTCTAGAGGTCCCTTCCAACCTCAGCCATTCTGTGAGTCTGTGACTACCAATTTTGAGGACTCATGAAACAGATTATGCAGCAGGATTAAAGGCAAAAGTGAAAAAAAAGGAGAGAGTCCAGGAAAGAACTGACTCAATGAGGTGGAATGTATTTAGGAGTACAGCTGTGATGTCATGCTATAAAATACTGATAATTGTCTGGTTGGTGTCAAAAAGCACTCTATTATTTGTTTATATACTATTAAACAGCAGTAGACTTCCCATATGTGGATGATCTGCTAAGGATATGTATTATTGGATAATAATTGTAATATTGGATAATAATAATATATGCATTATTGGATAATATCAATATAAGTTTCTGTGAAGTGTTTGAAAAGTCCTTAAGTACTTGCTCTTGGGATTATAAATTACTTCTGAAATTACTTCTGAAAGAACTGAAAGCAAATATTGTTTTTTTTCTTCCCATGGTGCATGTGATAGAATTTTGCATTTGATCTATTTCCATTTATTTTGTCCTTTTATAATTGTTAATGAATGAAACCAGAAAGGTTCTTTTCTTTTAATAAACTAGAAAAAATATTTTAACAAAAATAAGTAGAGACTGAAAATCCTTCTAAAGAGTAGAACAGAACTGGATCTTAAATTGTTTGTGATAAAGGATAACCACATATTTGTGTAAGTTAAAGTAAGTAAGTATCTGATATGTTTCCCAATAACATATGGATAAATCAGGGTTTTTTTTTTTTAACCTTTTGCATCTTCTGCCATGTTTTGAATCTTGTCATTTATCTCAAGGCTACATTGCGTAAATAGCAGATAGAATCAGATAACAAATGGGCCTTCTCCACCCTTGCTGGAGACCTGTTTTTTCAAGCATACTCCCAAGCTTTTACACTTTCCCCGCCTCCTCCCTCCCCCACCCCCCCCAAAAAGAAAAAAATCATTATCTGTGTATCCAAAATAAACTAGTCAGGGGCAGCAATAGCAGCTGTAAGTCTCTTTAATAATAACTATTTTCTTTCCTACCTCTCAGCACGGAAATCTTACTGCCAGTAGAAATGATTTTAATGACAAATGATTGAGAGAAGTTCACAAAAAACATGAACATCAAAACACACTGTTAGAAGGCACGAAGTACATCTATACCCTATCAAATGTTGCCTGAAGGAATTCTGCCTTAAAACATAGGGTGAAATTATATAATGTTCTCAAAGTAACTATCAGATTTAATTTAAAAATCCAAACATTCAGTTCTGCTAGGTTTGTTTGTATTTCCAACATGGCTTGAAAGTGTCTTCATTCTTGAGGCTCCATTTGAAAAAAGGCTATTGTAAACAATTTTGGATGCTGAAGGATCTTGAAAAATCAAATTATGTATCAGATGTCTAGTACTATCTACACAAGAAAAAATAATTTATCCTGTTACAGCTGTGAGTACTGGAAGTGCTATGCATCTCAGGGTAGCCTGCATCTGAAAGTGGTCTAGTTTTGCCATTTGACTTTGAGTGTTCTTTCACTCTTCTTGCTTATGTAAATACATTTCTGTAAACAAATACTTTCCTACTCTAAACAGTGCTGTAAGTGGTTTCACTGATTTCTAATTTTGGCTGTGATGCTGAATAGATTTAGTGAATACCACACTGGAGAGACCTCCAATTTCATACTGTAATCACAACCAGTATCTGAAAAGATTTACAAGAAGACAAAACAATCATCCTGCCCTCGGTCCAAGAAATATTGCTTCATGAGAATACAGTGAATCAAGAAATCCCCAGTCTGGAAATGACTTAAGTATCACATGCTAGTTCTAGGCCAGCCAAATATCTTTACTGTGGTCTGCTCTCTGCAAAACAGCACAGAATACTCAAGTTTGATTCCCTGCTTTTGCACAGTAGATAAAGCATGCAGTTCTTATAGCACATTCCATCTAAGCATCTTAAAAGACGCAGACCAAGAAAAATAAAGTACTTCAAAATAAATTAGAAACAAGTTACTAGCATCGTGCTTTTTGCATGAAAACCAGATTCTTGTGTAAAAGGAATGGATGGTGATGATAATGAGCAGGACACAGCAACCATGTAGCATTAGACTACATGTCATCAGGATATGACAATCAGAGATTGCATCTTCATTTTAAACTGGCTATGTGTGGCCTGTATTTTACTTTTAATTCATGAACTTGCAGAGATTTGGGTGAAATCTCAGGTCTCAGTTCTCCCATTTTGTGATAAAATGCTTACCTGGTATCAGTGATTAAACTGAGAACATAAATTATTAGCCTAGCATCAATAATAATATCATAAAGTGATTTTAAGGCTGGAAGTGAGTAGAACTCTTTTGGATAGGACATATACTGAGTGAAGCATGACGAGAAATAGAGTAATCCATTATATATTTGTTTTGATGTCTCTCTTGCAAAAACGAAGTATTCTTAGCAAGTTGCACTCCAGCTGAATGTCATTTTCCTCTGGAGTCTGAAAAAAAAAGTGTCCACTGGTATGCTTCTGTACAGATTTACTGAATAAATGCCTCCCAAACTATATATGCAGGACCAGATGCCTGCATGTTTCCTCTACATAAAATTAGCACTCACATCATCCCTCCTCTTATCTGTGGGATTTGTTTAACTCCCATTTTCATCAACAAAGTACTGTATAAAAGTGTGTGTTTGTGCACATGTGCGTGCATACACTCATATGTATGTGTGTAGGTGTGTTTGCTTTCTAAGGAAAAGGCAGAACAAAAAAGAAAAAAAAAGAAGAAATAATGAGGAAATACTTTTTTTTGTCTTTTAGAAAAATATTTGGATGAGCTGGAAGAATGCAGGCAGTAACTCTTCTGCTTCCGCATAAAATTGTGACTTGGACTGTATTTCAACTTTCCTACAAAAAAAAAAAAAAAAGAAGAAGAAGAAAAACCCTATCCTGTATTATTAAATAAAGGGCCTAAACAGGAAATAGCAATAACGTTATGGGAGGTACTGACAATAAAGCTTGGATTCATGTACTTTCCAAAACATCAAAAAACCCACAGAGCTATAGCTGCGAGGCATATATGTATCTGAAAATTCACCTAATTCTGTGAGTATTCAGTTACAGAGTGGTGAAGCTGCTACTTCAGATACTTTATTTGCCAGTCATGACCTTGAACTGAAGATGCTAAAAAACAGCTGGTAACATGTGGAGTTCTCGTAGTTTTCCTCTCTCTACCAGCTTTTGGCCCTGTTTCTTTAGCAGTAACATATATACATTGCTATCAGTGTGACACCTACTAATTGGCAACAATGCATCAGGCAAAAGAAACCTTACTTCATTACAGAGATCTGTGGTATAAAGTTGCTATCTTGCTCTGAGACAGGCTTTGAAGTTGCTCTTCAGAGCAGGACAGTCTTTTCATTATGTAGCTTCTGTTTTGTTTGTTTGTTCGTTTGTTTTTCTGGTGCAACAATTGTAATTTTGAATCTGCTGCATACTACAACACTGTAAATGATGGTGTTCAGGTTGTAATCATCCTATTCTCTCCGACTGCTACTTTTTCTACTTTTGTAAATCAAAGAAACATATTTCGTTTGTACACAGTGGTGGTTAGCACAAGTCATAGGACAGAGGATGTATGTAAGGTTTTAGATGTGCCAAGAAATCATAAATAAAGGGTTCAATTAAAGTTTTGACCACACACCACATCATTTTATGAAGAGAAAATCAGCAGCTACAGATTCAGTGCCATGTTCCAAGAAGAGCTTGCCTTTTGGGGACAGTATTTCTCATTCATGTTTCTTGCAGTCCTTCAACCAATAGCTTGCTTAGAGTTTTTTCCCTTGTCTTTCACACACATAGCTCTGCTTAGCTGAGAGAAGTAATCTGTTACAGGATTATCAACATGGATTGTAGAAGAGTTTATAGAACTTAAGCATATTTGTAAATTAACTTTCATAGCAAAGTCTTATTTTCTATCCTTGTAATAGTATATAATGAAAGACTCTTTTGCCTTACTTAATTGACACACATAAATTATTATGAGTCAGGAGGGATGATCCATATATTTGAATTTTTAATCTATAACGTTTTGATTAGCCAGCTGACAAACTGACCAACAGTTCACTATTTCCCTTTTTTCTCTTATTTTATTCATTGTGTGAGTGCATATGTGGATGCTGGTGTGCATATACCTGTGAGGTCGGTTTATTATTTTTAATTCATAAGATACAACTAGAACCTCCAGGAGCTTGGAAAAAGTGGTCCAAGACCTGTCCAAACCCTTTAGATTTGAACTCATATGAATTAGAAGTGGGGCAGCTAGTGAAAGGGAATTCAGAGTTCTGTCTGGTAGTATTGTCAATTCCAAACATCATTTGACTTAAAATCCAGTGGCAGAAGTGTGTCATGGAAAAATTGTTTAAAAAAAAAAAAATTAAGTTTTTGAATATAGTTTTGGATATTTGCATCCCCTGCTTTCTCCAGGTTTCTCAGATTTTAATCAATGCCTAAAGCGAAGTCTGCACCTGGTTTTTCAACTGCCCACAGGTGCAATGTGTGAAAGAAAAAGTACATGTCCAAAGGAAGGGATTTGTACTGAAGAGTAGTGAGTGCCTAACTAAATCTTTGGATGTGAGGTTTAGAAATAGGCTGAAGTTCAAACAAGGCTGATTAAGCATTTGTAAACAGGAGAATCTTCTGCTAGGAGAGGCCAAAATCTAAAAGCAGGTCTTTGGAAGGAAGGTAAGGATCAGTCTGCCAGCTCTCCCACCTTCTTTTCTTTCCCTTGACATAAACATCAAATGATATTTTAACGTTTGAAGCAATTATAAAAGAAATAGCAAAAGCATTAAGAAGTTATGGTGAATCATTATACAAGACTTTAAACAGTCAGTTTGAATGCACTATATTCAGCTTAGGCTGCCACATCCATCTTAAGTCTCCTTTTAAGTAAGGTATAAACAGAACAAGGGCAATTCTGCTAAAAATAGTGAAGTTTCAGTAGTGTTTTGAGACTGGACATGATAGCCTTGGTGATCTGCCATGCAGCACTACATTTGATGATCATTTTGTTGCTTTAAAGATACAGACCCACCCATCAGTATCAGTTATTACTGGGCCATTTTATTTGTTAGACTCATTTATGAAAACAACCACAGCGCACAAAAGTTTATTCTAAGATACTATGGTAAAAGAAGTAAGTAAGTCGTATTAACAATTCAAGGTTCAGACAAAAGCAGTTAAGCTGGACAAGTTTAAAAAAAAAATCACTTTTGACTAGAATAATATGAAAATAAATGGCAATGTGCTAAGATAATGGAAAAACACTGGGACTCGCTGGAGTAAGCTACTAGAAAACGCTAAAGGAGATAACTTGAAACTTCTGCAGCAATACGGGTAGTCTCAAACAATTATAAAGCTATGAAAAAAAAGGTTAGTTAACATAAATTGGAAATGAGATCAGAGGAAGAAGAAACTTTCATCTACAAAGGTCTTTAATGTCAAAGGATCAACTCTTATTGGAGGAGGGACAACCAGTGGACTAGCAAACAGATCCTAAATATATGTTTTGACTTTCTTTACTACTTTTGAGTAAACAGTTGAAACTTCTTGCATCTTAATTCCATCATTTATAAAGTGATTTAGAGGGTTTTAGATCTTTGCTTATGTTTAGAACTTTTCAGTATCCCTCACAAAAATTGCTACAGAACTACACAGTAAGCTCTATTGCTAATGCTTTTATAAATATATTCTTTAAAGTACTAGAAGCATGTTTGTGTTTGAGCACCTCTGCTCATGCATCTGGGAAAGTCTGAGGTAAATCAAGCTGTGCGATAGCAACCTCCAAAAATGAATTAAAAAAGATTAGGCATACGGATATTGAAAGAAAGGAAGTAAGGAAGAAAGAAAGGAAAAAAGAAAGAACAAGTTGGATATTCCGCACACAATCTTTTTCCTTCTCCAAAATATATATTATGTGGGGGGAATCAAGCAGCAGTGATGTGTTAGAAAGACCAACTGAAAGATCAGTCTCAGTATTTTAGTGCAAAAGGCAAAGGAAACATAAATTGCTGCTCTTAAATGCATATCCCGAATGATGAAAATGTGTTTTGACTTATATGGCATCTGCTGTAATACCTGACACAGCTTCAATTGTTTTTGTAAGTTTGTTAATAAAAACATGGTTTTGCAAAGTTAGATTTTCAGAAGTTAAGAAACGCTCTAATTAAGACTGTCTATACGACATTAATTCATCCCTTTCACATGATGAGCATGTAGTCTCTGAAATGTTAAGATCACCTACTCTGTCCTTGGTGCAAGATCCTTCCTTATCCAGTAACCAGAATGGGTGATGTTCTCTAAATGAAAACAAGTGTCTGTGTAATGAATGAGGCTTCTGTCTTAAGACTTCTGCTTAATCTGTTGCAGGAGTCAGAAGGTGTGTGGTGAACGACACAGGAAGAGAAAGACAGATGCACAGCTAAAGCAGCTGAAACAGATGAGTGCCACCCTGGAGAATCAGATTTTTCACATCTCTCAGCTACTCCGTGATCCTGGGCAGTTCACTTCAAACAACAATTGTACAGTGGTCACTTTTCATCCCTGGTCCTCCTACCCCCCAGCTAAGTTTGATGAACTTCCTCAAAAATGGTAAAAAGTACATGCTTGGCACCCTCTATCTGGTGCCAAATTTCAAGTGCCTGCTCTAAATAGTGGGAAATTACACTTGGGGGCCTTTTTGGACATTAGATGTTTTTAAAAAGGAATAAATATCTTTAAAAATAAATGTAGAAGTGTTCTTTTCTAATATAATTCTTAAAAACATTTGAAGTTCTTCCCAAAATGTTAGGATCTGGCAAATCAACTACCTCTAAAAAATCACAAAAGCCCATAGAAGTCAGGCCAGCCACTGCTGAAAACAGGAAATTATAACACATTCTAACAGGTTATATAGACCTATCTTTTGTGTATGCCATGCTGTAAATCAAACCACCTATTCTGAAGTAATACTCAGCATAGGAATACTCCAGTTATCCTGAGTACATGCCTTAGCCTTATTTCTGAATAAAAAAAAACAGACTAAGAGTTCATAATAGAGTTGGTCTAATTGTTCATGGTTAGAAATTAGAAAATTAGGTTTTATATATCCAGGATTGGGAACATTTTATCTCTTGGAGATCTTTTCTAATGGAAAACCATTTTTTTAATGCATATACATTTCATTTATACTATCTTGTCTGGCAGATCAAATATGGAGGATTTCAATTTTGGTATGTTGCTATAGTTCCTAGCAACAGGGAACTATGACCCACCTCTGCTGTGTTGTTGAATCCACCATCTGGACGGCATCTCCAGCACTGCTGCTTAGTCTGAAGATTCCCATTAACCATGGGCTCAGTAAGAAAGAAGATGAGGACAGCAGAGAAATATCATAGTCTGGAGACTTCACGATTTAGGTGACTTGTACTTCCATCCCCTCCTCCAGCTGCAGTTCCTACTCATTGATTGTATCTCAAAATTACAATATATAGGTGCTCCTATCTGTGGAGCGTTAAAGTGGAGAAAAATATTTATCCAAACAACTATGTTCACACTAATAAATCTCAAACTAATGACTACTTTTTTTTTTTTTTTTTTTTTTTTTTTTTTTTTTT
>VZSV01000041.1:3927066-3940460 GCA_013398735.1 Nothocercus julius
GCGCGTTTTAAGAAAGCCCCTGTGCACGTGGAGGGAGGGGGCAGGGAGGCTGCGAGGCTGCGCCGCGTTGTTTGGGCACCGTCCCGCTGCGCCGGGCAGCGAGCAGGGGCTGCGAGCCGGGAAAGCGCCCGGCGTTTGCGTGCGAGGCGAGGCACGAGAGCAACGTGTAAACCCACCTTCCCCCAGCAGCTCTTTGCTTTCCCCCTCCTTCCCCTCCACCCCTGCTCCCCGTGCAGTGCTTGCAGTTTGCACCTCTCCCATCCATGAGCGATGGGGTGCAGGGCTTGTAGTGTGGATGTGATGGCTCTAAGAGGCTGAGGAGGCAATCGTCCCCTCTACCCCCTTCTCCCCCCCAAAAGCCCAAGTTTAAGCAAGTTTTTGCTGGGCATTTTGCATGCAGTGTGAACGTATGCCTCCTTTACAGACCGAGTTTTGCTAAGCAATCTATGGGCTTTTGTGACCTCTTAATTTAAAAATTAAAAAATCGAGGTGAGCAAGGACCTCGCCTGGCTGAAGTCCCTTGACCAGGGCTTTGATGTGAAGACGGGTTAAAGAGCTGCAAGGAGCAGGGGTGCTTGCGGGGCCATGGCTGCGCTCGGTGCGTGGGCACCGCTGCTCGTGCTCACCGGCTCGCTGTGAGCAGCCAGTGAAGAGCAGCAACCAGCGCGCACTCGGTGAACTTCCATGAATTCAGTGTTCTCAACGGCTGTTTGGCCACTGCCTCGCTTTCCCTCCGCTTTTGTCAGCCCATTTCAGGGTTGTGATGTTGTCCTCTGATGTGCCATGCGTATCCGCATGCACATGCATGCCCACACGCATCTACAGGCTTGTGTGAGTGCATATATTGCACTCAGAACATAGGTAGAGCGTGCACGTCTGTGTGTGAATGAAGGGAGAGCTCGAGATGGAGGGCTGGTATTTTTCCCTCCTTCCTCTGACATGACATGTCTTGTTTCGGTGATCAAAGCCACAATTGGAGTGTAGGAGATGCAACTGTCAAATGTAGGCAACAATAAAAAAGAAAAAAAAAAAAAAAAAGAGGGTTGGGAGGGGGGGAAAAAGCAGCATGTGCCCAGGACTGTGGTTACAGTAACGCTGACAGAAATTAAAGTGGTTTTGAAAGCAGCATGCGATTTATGATGGTTCCCATTTACCCTAGAGTCAAGCTGTTGTAAAATTGATGCACAAAAGACATCATGCAATAATCCCGTGTACCCAGGATTAAAGTGGCAATGAGTGTCTTTTGTGTGCGTGTGTCTGGCCGAAGTTAAAATGGTTTGAAGCTATTTTTAAGTAAGAAGTCAAAGCAGGGTATTGCATATTTTCTTTCCTAACCTGTATGTTAGCTGTGCATAGCAGTTGTTGAAATGTTTTTAGACAGCAGCGGGCTTTTATTTCTTAGTACATTATCTTCCATCTCCCCTTTGTGTTGTCACCCTTTGCCATAGACAGGAATTACTTTTAAAAACAGGTAGCACTTTTTGTCACAGTTTAAAAGTGCAAACGCTCACACAGTTTAATTATTGAGTTTGTTTCAGATAGTAATATTTAATAAGCCTGATCAGCAGATCTGCACAAGAATAGCAAGTTCCTATAAAAGTATGTGGAACTTTCCTGGCGCTTAGAAATTGCAGAATATTTTAAGTCTGCATTTTAATGGGGCATATGAGCTCTCTGATACACTGTAGTTTCATTTTAAGCTGTCCAGTATTAATGAACCATCCAGCTACACATGTGTCCTGCTTTAAATTCCTAAAATGCATGGAATTTAAAATTCACTTATTAAATATTTCAGAAGATCCATCCAGATGAGTGATCCTGATGATCCTGATCCAGATGAAGAAAAATAGAAATGTAAACTTCAGACTAGTTTGTTAGAAGCAAAGTTGGGAACTCCCAACTTTAGGACTTGAGAATGTGGAAGCGTGCCATAAGCACACTTACTACACACAGGATGTTACCGTATAATGCTGAAAGATTTTGGGGGAACAAATGGAGCAGATAGGTATTTTTATTCACATCAGATTTTTAGTCTTGAGGTGTATGTGACAGACAGAGATGTGACTGCACTAAACAAAGTAAAGGAACAGAGAAAAGCAGGGGTGACTGTTGCTTTATTAAAATGTAAGTGCTACAGTTTGAATTTTCTAGTGAGTTTTTGAGTTCAGTGCTTTACATAACATTTTGTCCTAATCTTGCTTGCTGTCAGGGATGTTTCATGGTTGTGCAATTGCCGCAGTCAAGAATGCCAATTTGCATTCCAGGAGTGTCATTTGATTACTTTTATCTGCACAGCTCCAAGACCAGCCCAGACCTCTCATTTCATCTTGCCATGTCACGAGTCAGTGCTGTGTCGTCTTTTCAAAAATCTGCCTGATTTAGACAAGAAAGAAAAGTACTTTCATGTTGCAGCCGCAGTCCCCTGCTAACTTGTCAGCAGCAGGATATGATTCACTTGGGCCCAGAAGAGCAGTGCAGAGACGAGGGTTAGGCGGTTCAATAAGCCCATGGACAGGTAGTGTGTGACGTCCCGGGAGAGCTTAAGTTAATGAAGAACAGGTCTGCTTAGTTCTTCACACTCTGACCCGGTGCTGTCCCCACAGTTTTCTCATTTGATCTTTCCCAGCAAATTGATCTTTTCTAGTATTTTTTTGCCTTCCAAGTTAGTCCTTGTGGGACTGAAATTAGCAGAGCAACTTAAGTTGGATAATACAGCTGTTCAGAAAAGAAGAAATTGGACACTGGCTCATAAAGGGGGGGAGGGGAGAGCAAGCTACTCTTACTGTTGTTGTTTAAACTGAGCTTTTTTTTTTTTTTTTTTTTTTTTTTCCTTTAGCTTTATTTTAAAAGACTTCAAAGTAGTTGTATTACTTTGGAAGTTTGCTTACTTTCTTTATAATTTGCCTGGATGGTCCATTGCACACTGTATTAAATGTGTATCCTTTAAATAAAACAAACATGCTCGCAGCGTAGACTGCAGGTTTGCTTTGGTATTTGTCAGTTGAACTTGCTTGTTAGAAATGATTTGCTAGTCTGTAATGAGGCTTTTACAGTTGTTGTAAGACATTTTAAATATCAATTGCACATGCCAACTACATTATTTATAGCCTGCTAAATAACTGTAATTCCATAGTATCCAATACTGAAATGCAGGGGAGATTAAACAATAAAAGCCATTACAAATGGTATGTGTAAATATTATGGTAGGTGAAAATACAGTCAGCAAATTACCACTGGCATTACAAGTTTTCTGTAATACTGGTGTACACAAACAAATTGTTTTTGAACTAAGATGCCCTTTATTTGAAATCTGGGTTCTGAATAGGGTTATGGCATTACTTATCATTTTTTTTCTTTAATTTTCCACTTTGTAATTGAAAAGTTGTGTGTGTGTTTAAATACAGAGAGGGCTAGCTTGTCAAAACAATGTAAGATTTCAAGCTGGATTTCTGTAAATAAAGTGTAAGTTGGAAATGATTAAGAGGGTCTTTAGTTTGCTGCACAATAATAAGCACTATTTAACTTTCTGTATTTCATAGCAGATGTTTTCACATATTACCCATGTCCTTGGAAGTTGTAGAATTAAAAACACTGCTGAATGAAAACAAGAACACTTATTATGTAAGAAAAATACTGTTCTGTCTCTCTCAGTATTGCTTTTGAAAATGGGAAGGAGCTGTAAAGGATCATTGGTCATCTAGCTCTGCAGAGCTAGAGGGAGCTTCATGATTTTATTAGACATGCCTAAGGTAAAAAGAGGGAAAAATATTTTGAATAAGGGAATGGTGATGACTAGCTTCTTTTCAGAGTCAAAGATCTAGCATTGAGGCCTTGAGATGGTTTATTTTATGTTAGATGTTCATATATGTAAGTGGGATTTGCAGCTGACTCTAGCTCTCAGAAATTTAAAGCAAAAATCCTCAAAAACAAAGTAATTGCAACTCCCCCTAAAATGTTTTAAGACTAATTAGGTTTTATATAAAAACATTTTTTTTTTTTTTTTCCCCCAGAACAGGAGTTTCTGGCAAAGCCCCTTCTCCTTCTGCACACTGGACACTGTCAGAAGCTGAAGACTTTTTTTTCACCGAGTATTTTTTAGTGAAAGGCTTCTGATTTTTAGTCTATGGTTTGACATGGTTCTTTTGATTTAATGAACACCAATAATATGTGTTGGGAAGAAATTGTGCATGCCTGGAAATAGGAAAAGCTCTCTGTAAAATATAAAGCACGAATGGAATATATCTGTCATTTTGGAAATACAGATTACTTCCTAATCTTTTCAGGAGTTCTTGCTTTATTTAAAGCAACAGCGTTTTAACATGGCTTAATAAAAAGCTTTTGTTTAAACCTCATACTCTATGTCAGTTTCATCCCACCTAAATTCTGACTTATTTGTTCTAAAAGGGCATTGATCATAATTGCTGCTTAATAGTTATATGGTAGCTTTTACAGGCATTACTTTGGACAAACTTACTTACCATTTAAGTAAATGATATAATCCAGTGAGATAAACTGCCAGATTTGTATCCTTTATCTCTTTCACAGTAGCTCTCATTAGTTTCCTTCTAGTAAAAGCCTTTATTTGTTGATTATTAGACTCTTAGTATACTCAGGAGTTCTGCCATAATTTAATGTGGTTGTTCAAAGAGGTTCCCTCATTTTAGAATCTTTTCATAGTACTCTCACCACATGTTATAAATATGTATATTTTATACTCTAAATGCATGGGCAGACAAATACTTTTTTCTTATTTCAGGTAAATCAAGGCTATTGAGGGAGGATTCTTTTCATCTGTCAAATCCATTTCAGTAGTTCTCTGCTGGAATATTTTAAGTAACCACAAATTCAGATAGCTTAATTGGATTTGTTTCTGATTTGTTACTTCAGAGAGATCTTTTTTGCTTTTTGTTTTTTTCTGTGTTCAGAATTTTTTCATGGAGTTAGAATGCTCTACTATTTAATTAAATTGGTTTCATTAGAAAATAGTAAAAAGCTAGAGCTAAAACTTACATGCTTTAGAACATATAAGTGATTGCAATTATTTTTTAATTATTAAAAATAGAATATCTGCAACATTCATTCATAGATCGTGAGAAAACAAGAAGTGAAAACACTGTAACTAATGATTAAAAAATTTTTTAAGTCACCATGATCTGATGCACTATCTGGAAGTTTAGCTATGTTTTTGCAAAGTATTATGATTGCTGAGGTCTACCATTACGCTGCATATGAAACGTAAGAAATGAGGCCTGTTAGAGTTCCTTGGCTGTGGAGAAAGTCTCAGACAGTTTGCAATGCACAGTATGAACAGTTATCAGCTGAAATGAAAATGAGTGCTTGTACAACAACCGTGACACTGTCGGTTGGAATCACACCGAATTGGTGTTGCAGCTTTATCGTATTTGTCAAATATGTATTAGTTTGAAACTTGTGATTTGTATTTTTAGTAAATGCTTTTTAATGTTCACTACAAAGATGTAACAGCAAACAAAAAACATTTTTCCCTTATTGTGACCTGACATTTGCCAAAGTGCCCCATGCTGAAATTTCTTTTCAGTATCTTTTTTTCTTCCAAAGCCAGACATGTACCCAGACACAAAAGCCTCTGTGTATAGCAAGCTGTTTTAAATATTGTGACTCGACGATGTGCTGTCCTTTCTCTGCTTGAGCCAAGGATCTCTGCTCAGTGTCTGTGGATTACCAAGCCCCCTCTTTATTGTACCTCTTGTCAGCTATTCCTATTCATTTAACCTTTCATTAGTGTCTGTGCAGCTTCACTGTCTGGAAAGGCAAGGAAAAACCTAAAGGCCTACTGTCACAGTTATTAGATTTCTCGGTTACATCCCAGCAACCATAAAGGAGTAAAAGTCAACACTATTGTCATGCATGCTGCTGTCCTGGGGTGCAACTCTTCTGTGCATGTCAAGGACATGTGCCACATGTTGATAATGCATCCCAGGGATAAATGCACAGCACGGGGGATAGACCAAGGCTGGCACTAATGAGCTTTGTAGGAGTTATTGCAAAGACAAACACTTGTGAAGGAATTTTTCTTAAAAGGCCAAAGAGATGGACTTACATTAAGTGTTGCCAAGGCTTGCTTGTGAGGTACTTGTCAATCACATTAGTTTCATTTAAGTTCCATTTGCCAGAAAAAAAAAATGTTTTCTATGACTGAGAAATGTATTACCTTTCTTTTCTAGGCTGTCAGTGATAAGGTGTGTTTGAAGTATCTCTTCAAAATACACTGTGACTGTTTTTTTCTGTTTTCCCGTTTCTGGCTGACATCAAAAACTGCAACCCATACAAATTACTTGAAAAATGCTTTACATGCTTTACAGTGTCTTTAAAAATATTCATATTAGGACAACTCTGGATTCACTCTAGGTTTTGTAAAAGCATTGACATTGTTGGTCTTGCCTGAGCGACAAGTTTGTCTGGGACCGCTGAGGTGCATCTAAGTAGTTTCTGCTATCTTTGGCACCCTAAACAGTACGAAGAGGCATGATTATTAATTAAGGGACTGATTTGTCATTCTACTGAGGCACATCTCCTCTTTAGTCCAGGGGAATAGAGATGCACTTACATTTTGCTTTCAAAGTTCCTGTGAGGCTCATCTTACATAGCCCATTTACCAATCAAATCGAACCGTGGGCTTCTCCTATAGAAAAAAAAAATGGATGCTTATTCCTCACATCTCTGTAGCTAACCTCTTAGAATCTCTGTAGCTAACCTCTTAATCACATTTCTATCAGTATTTTTACAACATTGTGATACGTTACTTCATAGAAGATTTAAGTACTCCAATAATACATTTAAGTTAAAAGAAAAATAGCCTTATTTTTGTCCTAGGCTTAAGGTTAAATTACGATTGAACAGATCCCATCTGATCTATTGGTCTTCTTTATACCTCAGTTAAAACTGAGAATAAAGCTACTGAAAGCAGTGGAGTTTGTTTAGAGATGTGCAGAACTCACACGTCTGGCATAAAATCTAGTCACCTCTTCAGCACTCTGTAGACTCTGGTAGGCTAAGGAGATCTTTAAGATGTTAAATGCCCTTGTGGCCAGGAAGGCCAATGGGATCCTGGCCTGCATCAGGAGGAGTGTTACCAGCAGGTCAAGGAAAGGGATCCTGCCCCTCTGCTCCAGGTGAGGCCACAGCTGGAGTATTGGGTGCAGTTCAGGGCTCCCCAGGACAAGAGGGATGTGGAGCTTCTAGAGAGGGTCCAGCGGAGAGCGACAAAGATGATTAGGGGACTCGGAATATCAATCGTATGAGTAAAGACTAAGCGAGCTGGGCCTGTTTAGCCTGGAGAAGATTGAGAGGGGATCTTATCAACATCTTCTCAGAGAGGAGAGAATGTAGAGAGGATGGGGCCAAACTCTTCTTTGTGGTGGCCAGTGACAGGACAAGGGGTAATGGGTGCAAGCTGAAACCCAGGCAGTTCCACCTCCCTGTGAGGCAGAACTTCTTTCCTTTGCAGGTGCCAGAGCCCTGGCACAGGCTGCCCAGAGAGGCTGTGCAGGCTCCTTCTCTGGAGATCTTCCCAACCCGCCTGGCTGCCACCCTGTGCCCCGTGCTCTGGGTGTCCCTGCTGGAGCAGGGGGGTTGGACCATATGATCTCTAGAGGTCCCTTCCAACCTCAACTATTCTGTGAGTCTGTGAATCTGTGAAATCTTAATTCTTAAAATTTCCTGTTTCCAGATGCGCTGTTTAGACGTTTCTTTGAAAAGTATTGATGGTCATCAGTTACGAACAGCGATTCTTGGCTTTCTGTTTCTTTTCTTCACAATTCCAGTAGGAGAAAAGTGAAGCATGGCTGCATAATTTTGTTTTAGTATAGAACACTGAAGGCAAAGTGACCAGCAATGTAATAGTAGAAGTAAGTGTTTGAGAGAAAATTCAACAAAAACAATCTTTTTATTCCTCTTGTGCAACTTTGGAAACATTTGTACCTCTGATGGTGAATTCCATATTCAAGTTTTTTTAAAAACGGTGTTATATTTTGTGAGTGAATTAGACATATATTTAAGTGGAACAGAAATCTTCAGACACAAGCTGGAACAAATGTAGTATTGCCTACTTGGTTTTAAACATCCTTTCATTACTAGACTGATATTAGCTTTGATGAATCTAAAACTTACTACATGGTTTCCAAATCAAAGATGAAAGGGCCAGTTAGGAATCAAATAAATTTTCATGTTGAAATGTAGCATTTGACATTTAGAAGGATGTGCTCAGCATGATGAACTGCTTCTTTTTACTGCAACTCGCCTGGTGATTTTTGCATTAAAGCTACTTTGAAATTAAATTGAAATATAATAAAGGTAAGATAAACTAATTTGAAAGTCTTTATTAGTGTCATTTTCAAACTAAAAATCCCTGGGTTTTCTTTTGCTTTTGTTGTTAGTATATACCAATTCTTACTGCTGTCTAACTGCTTTTGCAGTTTTTTTTGATAGGACTGTTACTGTCCTACCTCTACAGGCTCTGTGCAGCACTGTGTATTTTATTCACCATACTGTGAAAAAGTGCCTCACCTTTCTGTGAAAGTAACCACTATGGCCCTAAAACTAATCAAATGAGCTTATGACCTATTTGTAATTTTTAAACTCTTATTGTTATTCTGTACAGTAATGTACAGACTACAGTACAATTAGTGTGTTTTTTAATACTGATTTAATGGCAGATATGTGTTTCTAAAAGCCTCCTGATGTTACCCAACTTTCCAGAATGAGATTCGGGGCAGAATTCTAGAAAAGAACACTGGAAAATTTTGCGGATTCACTGAAAATGCTAAGAATTAATAAAACTTGAAGTAGCAAAAGCTTTCTGCGAGTATTATGGTAGGTCGTGGCCATATTTTGGTTACCAGTTGTAGTTTGTTTGTTTGTTTGTTTGAGGACTCCCTGTATCTTATTTTACCATACAGTATGTCTGATCAAAATAAATGATACTGTGAGACAGTCGAGTAAGTGATTATATAAGCAACTTAAAGAGGCTAAGGAATTTTTATTCTTAAGTACACAAACTGACATTCATATTTTCTCCACACTTTTGTGCAAATACTAAAAGGCAATATGTGAAATTGCATAGGTTATGTTACTAGAGGTTTCTAAAGGAATTTAAGCTGGTATAATTCATATGGTTAGACAATCTGCAAAAAAGTTAAACAGAAACATTAAGCAATAGCACATAAGAGATGTGCAATTTAAAAATATCTATTTAAATTGCAGTTTTTAAACTTTTGCCTTCAGAGAGTAAGTTACATTCCTACGCCTCTTATCTACATGTAACTTGCACTACTTTGCGTATCAACTGTGAATCTTGCTTATCAGCTAATATTTAAATGATTTATGATATGAAATGATTATGCCATAAGCAAGAAAGTTCTTCCCATGCTGAGTGGGTTTTCAGAGTGATGCAGGAATGCAGTGTTTTTTTTTCATTGCTGGCTGCAGTGCTGTTGGCAGAGAGGGCAGCAGTGATGGGAGTGAGCTGCTTTGTTGATTGTGGTCCATTTTTTGGACTTGGGGATCAGAAAATGGCTATAAGTTCATCACCTTCTACTGTTAGCTGATAGCTTTTGTGAGTACTCTCACTTTCTTGATGAAAATAAAAATTCCCTGTGATGCTGGTGTTGGCACAGAAGGAGGTGGGTAATTCTGAGTGAGAGATTGATGTAGGATGAGGTCTCTCTGGTCAACACAGCAGCGAGACAAGAGGGATTGTCCTGCTCTGCACAACCTTCAAGTCTCTCATGATGCCTTTCCAAAGGGTTTCATACCACACTTCTTGCTAAATGGTTCTCAGGTTGTGGGTAGCATGATGGGATGAGTGTGAGTAGTGTGTGAGTTTTATGAAGTGCTTAGAAGTCACTGGGCCACATGGAGGCTTTGTGAGCAGCTTAGGTGGACCTGTGGAGCACACAGGCTGTTGCGATGACCATGTTGTCAAGCACTGAGGGTCAGAAATCACCCTTCTCATGGAGCCATTGCCAGAGCCCAGCAGAGTCTAATCGCGGGTGGGAAAAGTTGCAAGTGATGAACTCAGGAGACTGCTCATGTCCTCATTGTCAGGTACTTAAGCCTAGTGGATATGGTATGATATGACTACCCACCTGCAGACTTCATCTTTAAAATTAAGGTATTTTAAGGGTGGTTTACTGCTCTTGTGGTAATAAATTTACAATGAAGTAACAAAAATTTAATTCTGTAGTAAGTGCAAAATATGTATGTTCCTTTTGTTATAATTTTAATTTTGCATTTTTTTTAATGTATCAGTGGCATATATGACCAAGTGAACTATGCATTACAGAAGTAAAGAAAAGCTTTTCTAGAAATTCTGCAGCAACCTTTTAGTGGTCTGTGTGTATGTGTATATATATATATATATATATATGTATATATTTGTACATATGCATATAATATTATGCCTACACATTTATATCTGTAGGTATCTCTAGGTGCATATATGCATTTTCTAGGAAGTGTGGAAGGCTCTGGGCGTGATTCTGGTTCTTGACTAAAAGTAAGACATTAGTCAATCCTAAAATGTGAAAATAAGTGCACCACTAGAAGGAAAACAAAATACTACATCTCCTTTTTAATTTTAGGAGAACATTTTAGGAGATATTTGGCATCTGCTTTTTGTCTTCAGTGTTTTATCTTCCCTGTCCTTTTGCTTTCCTACAATTCTGTATATTGTAAAGCCTCTTTCTCAAAGCCCTCTCATACTGCTTCTCTCTCATGCTGTTGAGTTTTCTCTCTCTGATACTGTTTCCATTGAGAAGTATATTAAGTTATTTTGTTCTGTGATTTGAATTAGATCCTATAAACATTATTGAAATCAAAGCTATTATTGGAACCTGTGTCTTGTAAATACATTACAGTAATGTTGATCAGATCTGCTAACAACATAGCCTCTGATACCTCTCTGATTCTGGGAACTACAGATGAGTATGACTGCTCTTGCGGGTATATTGCTTGGAAAAGGTCTGTAGGATTTGAGTTATAGAAGAATCACTGTGATTTAAAAACTTACTTTTCCTCCTATATAAGGAATTTCCTGTTCTTTTAGAAGGCAGAGTGACTTCCCTTAATTATGACAATATTGTATGGAAGGTGCAGCTGATGCTGTGCTTTTGCTCATACATTAGAAAAGATTGACCTGAAGTGGTCTGGCCTTTTGCTGCCTTGCATAACAGGATATTCAATCCATTTATCTTTCATTCTATTGCTCTTTTAATGTTCATTGAAATGTGTTGTGATTATATTATCATGGTAATGTTTGCACAATATGTAGGCTCAATTAATTTTTTTATATTAAAGTAACTCTGTACTTGCTGTAAAATAACCTTCAAGACTGTGTGAACTAGAGCAACCTGTTGTTGCTAGTAGATATTCTTGGAAAATGACTACATGTAACTGAAGTACCTGTAAAACAACAGGAGTTGTTAGATGTTCACAAATTGCAGTGGTGGGATAGGAAAAAGTGTGGAAAACCTCAGAAGTTATGTGAATGTTGATGGAAGCACAGTGGAAATGAAACTGTGTTTAGTAAATAACTTCATTTGGTGCCATTTGTGTAATTGCAGTGTGGCCAGTGACGTGAGTGAGGTGTGTGGAATGGTGGAGACCCCCGGACAGGCACTGTTTCTGGCAAGGTGGAAGCTTGTGGATTTGAGCCATTGTATAGTTTTATGTGGAAGTCCTGGGCATTTTTGTTTGTTTGTTTGTTTGTTAGAGGGTTTGCACTATGCTAGCAGATGGCCATTGGTAGTTAAAAGAACTCTTAGAGAACTAGTGTATTGAAATTTCATCCCAGGATGTCAGGAAAATGTTTTACAAACATGAATCATAGGCCACAGGCAGATTGCACTCTAGGAGGTGTCTTAACTAGAAACAAGGGATGATGTGTGGCAGTTTGGAGTGGGGGGGGAGTAAACTGACTTAATTTGCAGTTTATTTGAAATTAGTTGGTGGAATGGATCTTCCTTCACCAAGGCAGTAAATGGCACACACTGACCTCCAAAAAAAGTAGGGTTGTACTTTGTAAGGTCCTCATCCTTATGAGTGTAGATACCCAAGGGTGTTACTGCAAGGTACCCTACGGAGAGGATTTACAGCCTGCCACATAGTCTGCTGAGTTGTGTTCATGTGCAGTTTACTCCACATTCAGTGTGAGGAGAGCTACATCATGTGCTGCAAGCTAGATGAGGTATTGTGCTTCTGCCTCCTGACCACCTAATGGTGTCCCTGATCATGCAGTTGCCTTCTGACAGTACATGGGCATTTTGCCATTGGCTTTCATGAGCTTGGTGTCCGGCCTTACTTGTCAGAGGTGGAAAATGGCCGGGCAGTGGTATTAACACATTGCTCTGAAGGGATCATGGGAACTTGAATCATGACAAAAATTCAAGACTTTTTTATAATGTCTCATGCTTCAGACAGCCACTGCATGAATAGTGTCTGAGTCACTATGCTAGTTACCCAAAACCTCATAAAACTGAAAAAAAAGCATTGTCTGGAAAAGAAGTCCAAACATCCTCTTGAATACTGACTGGTAAGTCCTGGAAGGAGGGGAAGCCTTATCTGCAAGTGACAGTGCCAACTGAGAAACACCTGAATACATATCTGTAAATGTGCTAGCTGCTAAGTTCTCTTACCTGTAGCACATAGCCACATGTATGTTCACTGTCAAGAGTAGGAATGCAGGTGGTAATGTAGTACTAGGGTGTACTGTATTGTTCTCAAAATACAAGTCTGTCTTAAACAAAACAAAATCTAGATCTGGATGATCACTTCCATGTGCACAAGGAGCCCTGTGTGACTGTTGGTTGCTCTGAGGTAGATTGTTGCCTTGAGTGCACTGAATTATAATATCTCTGTATTTATTTATACTAGTGTTACACTATTACTTATTTACAGCACTTGAAATGCACCAGTGCCCTTTGCGTGCAAGATCAATGCTCACAAAGAATGCAAGATCCTGTCTTGCCCCCTCTTTTATTTGAAGCTAATTTTCTGTATATTGAGCTTTTGCTTATTTGCAAGACTAAGGTAAGTAGGGGTCTAGATTTGAAAAAAGTCTGATTTACAGTAACATTGGTTGATATTTTTGGAGGTGTCCTCAGATGCTGTCAGCTGTGTTTCTTCCTTCCCCAAGATTAGGTTATTCCAATTCCTGCTGTGTTTATAAACTGAATTAACACTGAATGCAGCTCACCCAGCTACTGTGTAGGGATTTAGATGCTGCTTTTTAATCTGTAATCTGTGCAAGCTTCTGGAGTGAAGTTAAAAGCAATGGTTTCAATTGAGGAAGCCTTAAATGGGCTAGATCATAACTACCATGAACTGCCATGTAGGCATGCCACAGCAAACTGTGTAGC
>VZSV01000041.1:3941645-3954639 GCA_013398735.1 Nothocercus julius
GTCATATACTGCCAAAAAGTTTGTTCAGAGCTCTGTGTGTGTTGAAACATGTATGCCTGTCCCAGTGTCATAACTAATTATATACCTTGTATGCTTACTTCTAGTAATTGGAAAGTAGACCTACCGCAGGATACGTTTTAGCATTAGATTGTATCTTGGGGACATGTTACAGAAATCAAGTTTCCACCAAGCAGCAACTTGAATTTGTAAACAGATATTACTATTTTAAGTGCACCATCTTATGATGGTTTCTCGACATCTGTGTGCATATGTTTATTTTAAACTTTGGGATAGGGTATTACAGAACTGTACCTTTGCATGGCTAGTAATTATATACTTAACCTGCTTCACTTCAACCGCAGTATTCTGAAGTATCTATTGTCTCTAGTTGAAAGGGAGTCTTGCTGTCATACTGTGTTTTTGCAAACCTTATTTCGTGGTTCAGAACTTACCAAATATGAGTCTCTGCACTGTGCCTGGCTAAGTTCTACTTGACTGCAGTGCTGTTTTCAGTTCCTTATTTTCAAAAGGAAAGAAAAAAGATGACTGGCATTGGTCAGGAAAAAAACATAAAGCGAAAAGCAGCACTCCTTTCTTTTCTTCACATCCTCTGTGTGTGTGTGTGTATGTTTATATATTCATATATATATATGTATATATACATATATATAAAAATGTATATCCATAAATTTTCCGACATAAATGCAGAATGAGAAACGTAGTCTGGTTATGTGTAAAGTTTTACTTTGCGTGATCACATCTAGGCTAGCAAATAATGACTTATACGCACCAGCATGTATAAAATATGTGCTCCTTGTCCATGCCTGCTGAAGGAAGACTTTGCCAGTCTTTAGTCTCAGAACTTCAAATCTTGTCGCAATTAAAGTCTTACGACTGAGCATTTAATGCTAACGATAGATTATAGTATTGTCAAAATGCATTCTTATTTTGGTCTTTGTTGAATTAGGAGACCATATTTTTATGAGAGTTGCATGAAGAGCTGCTGTTGTACATCAAAACTCTCACTTTCATGGAATATTTATCTGTGTTTTACTTAAGCTGCAATAGTGGTAAATGGATCTCCTTGAAAGACATGTTTAACTTTGCTGGATAAAATGGGAGATAATGGATATATCTATGATAATGCTGTAGTTTTACAGTGAAACCTAATTTTAAATTTGTCTGGTAAGGAAATAAGTACTTTTATCTCATTATGTGAAACTTCAGGTATTTTTTTCTTTCCCAAATAAAGGAGGTTTCTTAAATATCTTTCTAGTACTGCATTCAGAAAACAGCATGGTTTTGTCAGACTGGTTTGTTGTTGTGGATTAAATCACTTTAAAACATTTCGACAACAAACTGCATTTTTTAAGCAGTTTCAGTATCTTGTCAGGCAATTTTATCTTCAACTTTCTTCTCTACAATAGGTGTTTTTTTAGAAGGTTCAGTGGAGGAGAAGACTGGGTCAGTCTGACCAGGCCAAGTATAATGCTCTCCCACATTCCAGTTTTGTACAGCTTCAGAACTGTCCAGTTAAAACTGCTTGCAAAGAAACATATGACTATATTGCGTGCAAGATATTTAAGTAATTTTTAAGCTTCAATTATTTTTAAAGATTTGCAAAAGTTTAGTATCCTTATTTCTTGAAAAAAATAAAGGATTATATATCAATTTGAAAGAATACTTTACAGACATGCTTCTTCTCTTTTAGCATTATCTTGTTTGAACCTAAGCCATTTTCCTTTTTCTTTCTCTTCTGTTTTCACAACTAAGCCATTTATTGCAGTGAAGTGAAAGTTGGAGGCAGTTGTTATCTGAGAAACATGCACATCTTACTCAGATTCTGAGAAAGAAAAGAGGGTGGGTGTTTTTCTACAGCATAGCATCAAGAATTCATGTGCTATGTCATTCATTCATGTCCAGGTTTATATCTGTCTTTAAAAGATGAGATTTTGCCCCCATCCTTTGGTCACTCTCAATGTCTTAGAAATAAATACTCTTGGGTCACTGTGACTATTTTAGTCTTCTTTCAGCCAGATGATATATTTCTGTTTTTCTGCTTCTGATTTTTAAGTCCATCTTTCCTGCTTTCAGCTTTATCTCAAGGTTTCCAGAGAAGCAGAAGAGAAAAACTAATACGAGAGTTCTCACTTCTGGTCACAGAGATCTTAGCTGTCAATGAAGACAAAACTGCAAGCAGTAGCCCAGGGCCATGGAGCTGTTGGTCTGTCTAAACTGAATGTCTAAACTGAATCCGTTTCATTTATTTTTTGTTTGGGAGGCCTTTTGTTTCGGAGGCACAAGAAATAAAATTTGAAGTATGAGCCCAAATTTCTTACAAGCTAATGATCCTTGCTTGGAAAAATTCCTACTCACCCCTGGATCTGTGTGAGAGAAGTTTTCAAGCCCTGGCAATTAATGTGTATCAAGGTACAGAAAACTGGAATGTAAGTTGATCAGTAAAAAAGAATGAGACAGTTTATTAGCATTATTGAGGAACTAATTGTCACGTTGACAATAAAGGAGATCATTTTATCAGTAAATTAATTGCTAGTTGACAAGAATTAAAAACTACTAAACTATCTAAAATAAGTAGTGATGTTCTGTTTTGAAGAAAAAATGTGCTTTTATTTCCCTATAAGAAGAAAAAGTTAATATGTGTCAGTAGCAGAAAGTTTAGACTGTTTTTTTTTTTTTTTTTCCTGTAACATAGCTAAGCATATCATTACATTTATATGGTTGTTGCTACCATATGGTAGACTTTACAACTGTAACATTACTCAAGTGTTTAAAATATATATAAAAAAAGAGTTGATGTTATCTCTTACTATGATAGAATGATACAAAGTTTTTCATTCTGCCTTGATTCTTTTAGCCATTGCCATGTTTAAATAGTAAGTGATAATTGTAGTTGTTTTCCTCAGTACCATCACATTTTGATGAAGTAATCTTGTATTTTTTTTTATACCTTTGACAACAGGATCAGAAGTTGGTCCGTATTGGAATTGGGCATTTCCAGTTGTGGAAATTCTTCCATTTGATCTGGAAGACTGGAGTTCTAAAGTGTTAAAAGAATTATGACTTCATTACATTTTTAAATGAATAGATGCTTCCAAGTACTTGATGCTCTGAAACACATGGTGAGGGGTGGCGGGAAGAGTGTAACTATACCTGCATGATAGGTGTGAAAAATACAACTTGTGAAAGCTTCAGGGAAGAATCTTCATTGATACTTTTCTCCATCCCTCTTCCACTCAGGATTTCTTTGTATTGCTAGCTCTCTACTCAGTGCAATTTTTGAGGGTTTCTAAATGTGGTGATGTTCTTTGTGGTGGTATTCTTTTCCACTTTGTACTATTCCATAAGCTGCTGTCCTTCTTTTGCAATGTGTGCTTTCTTTTTGTTTGTTTGTTTGTTTGTTTGTCTTCCCTGATGCATTTGCATTTCGTTTCTTACCTTCATCTGCTAGTTACATCACTTGAGTCCCAAGCACATGTGTGCTCCAGTGCTTCTGTCATGACATTGTTATCATGTTCAGGCCCATCTATTTGGATGTTACTACCAAACTCATCTCACAGCATCTAAAAATGCTGATTTTTGATTATCAATCCTTTTCAGGTCCTGGATCACTTCTCTTTCTGCAGCCCCTTTAGTCTGTATATGTTGCTAAGGAAAGCACTAGGAACTATGTATGTACAACATACAGTGCTTACTATAATAGTAACATAGCTCTTATGCAGAGAAAACTTCATACCTGCTAAGACAGCAAAATGAATTTAAAATAACTTACCCATAAAATATTAAGCAGTTTATAATACTAAAAAGTGGTCCCTTGGCTTCTAGGTGAAGACACCTTTCAGCCATTCTTCCTTATTTACAAACGTATTTTGAGGCACTGTAAATGTTTTAGCACAAGTAGGGGCTCCTTGTGAGTCTTACCTTTTCTTAGATGGGGAAGAGGCCTTCAAGATCCTCTGCAGAAGAATGAATTCACTTTAACTGGGAAGTTGAAAGTTGAATTTCAAATAAACATGTGAAAACAACACAGAAATGGATGAAACTGTGAGAAAATGGATTGACTTTCGAGCTGTGGCCATACTCCATGTCTTGATTCTGGAGTTATGAGCTCAGAAGGATCAAAGGATGTCTTGCAGAGTTGGCCTTATGAAAATATTACATATGTAAACATACTGATTGGCTTTACCAGTAGCAATCCAGTCTGCTGGTGGTTTTTGTCATTTTGCTGCCTGTATGTATGCTTCTAAACAACTTCTGATGTACATGCAGAAACCATCTTCTTTGTGCCCTGCCTGAGTACAGGGCACATGTTGTGGAACAAGCACTATTTCTGTGTCTTTTTTTGTAGGTTACTTGTATTGCTTCACATTTCACACCTCTCTGACTCAATTTTTAAAGCAAGTGTTTTGCAGTTTTTTGTATTTTGCAGAACATGGAAAAAGGAGTAAAACATTTAAGATACCTAGCATCCTATTTGAAGGCATCTTATTTTTTTTTTTTCCCCCCGTGGATATATACTGTACATAAATGCTGGTGTATATATGTCCATCTAATGTATATAAACAAATACATGTAAAAACATAAAGAACTGTACATATGGCAGTGCTGTTGTCTTTGCTAGTATGCAACATATTATTCTGGAAAGTCTCTTGGGAAGATAGAGAACATTTTTAATCTCCACAAAGTTGAATGACTTTTGTTGTGCAAAAATCCCTAAAAACAAAATCCCATCAAGCCAGAACCCCAGCATCTGGTTTTCATCTGCTGTGATTGTATCAAGAGGAAACAATCCCATATAGATGAAGACTTGCATTCACCATGATTTAGATCCCTAGTGTGTTTGCAAGGGTTGAAAAAAATCACTATCCAGAACTCCAAGGAACGCTTGTCTGACAGAGGTGCTGAATGTAACTCTTTTTGATTTTCTGGTGTCACACTTATATATCTTCATTTTTCAAGAGCTTTGTTGAACCTAAATGGATATGTTTTATCCAGAATCGTTATACTCAGGGAGGTTATGCTTTCATAAAAGAAATGTGCTGTATGCTATTTCATGCATATCAGTACCAGGCTAATCAAGGGGAGAGTGTGGTTCTGATCCTCTCCATTAACAGTGTTCCCCTTTCCCATTCCCACAAATGCCTGCCAAACGTGCAATACAATAACAAAAATTCTGTTGTGCACAGACTCAGAAACATGATTGTTGCTGTCTGGACTGAGAAGGAGGAAGGATTCCAGAAACATGATAGATGGTAAGATGAAGCCCTTCCCCAGTGTGAAATGAAGTCCGTGCCTAATTTGGAGATAACAAAACATCTGGTTCTTTGAGTGATCAGACTTACCCCGACGGTCTGCAAAGGACTATGATGTCTTGTTCATATTTAGTATTTTGGAGGGCTTGAACTCCAGCTGCCTTCTCTCTGATAAATGATGAGCTGTGAGAGCAAGAGATGAGCAAACTTCAGGTGCCTGTAAGCAAGAGGCAGGAGGAAGAAACCAAATTACTGGTATGGAACATCTTCTAATGAATTGATTTTGATTAAGAAGCGCTTCCCCAAAGCTCCAAAAGCAGTGATATTTATATCACTGGGAACCAAACCATGATAAATTCAACAGGTGCGATCCACGCCAAGTGTCTTCACTAGTTTGAAGAAAAGGATTTTAAATGAGGCTGAGTTAAAAACAAAATTGCCCAACAACTAGATAGTCCAACAGTCCCTAGCATTGCTCCTATGTCAATATAACTATTGTATTGTTGCAGGTTTTGTGTCAGTTCATTAATATGGATACATATTTGTCTCCCTGGTTTCTGCAGAGGTAACTATTTGTTTAAAATTTGTGTCTGTGCTCAGCTTGTTGATACTGTCTTGTATCTTTCAGAGCTTCATGATCCTCTGCTTTTATAGTGGGCATGCCTGATCTGGGCGTGTTGTCTTTTTTCTCAAGATACGGCAGTATATATTCAGCTGAATGTTCCTGGCTGAATTGAATCTTATTGGAAAAAAAGATGACTTTTAGTACACGCTCAAGAAAATGTAACCAAATTCCCACATGGTCTAATTGACTTGATGGGAATATGTAGACTTTCACTAGGTAGGACTTTTTTCTTTACATGAAAATGTTTTCTCTGCAGTCACACTTCTTAGTCATGAATATCTGCTTTCTTTTTATATATTTTCCTGTGTTTGTTCTGCTATATGTTCCTGTGCTTGTTCTGAACTCTAGTTTAGTTAAAACAGGTGATTTATCTGAAGCATGGAACACTACTTTTCCAACTAAACTTTCAGTCAATCACTGCTCATTATTGCTTTGTATAATAAGTGTCTCAAAACTGAAGTAAAAAAAAAAATCTGGCTACAGACAGGATGAGCAAAACTACTGAGATTCTTCCAGGATTCTTCCTGTTATCTTGAGACTGAGGTGAAAGTGCTCAGAAAATAAGGTTTCATTAGTTTCTTGAAAAAGTCATTAGTTCTTGAGGTTACAGAAGAAAAGTACTGAATTGCAACACAAAATAAGTAACAACCTGGAAGTGGATCTCGGATTCGCAGAAGGCTCTTGTTAATCCTACTTCTCTGTGTGGGATTTTTCCATTGCTTGTTGTAGTTAGAATTGTTCACCAGTAATGACTTAGTTGGGCATTAATAAATGGATAGTCAGAACAATGCAATCTAGATAGGTAGGTTATACTAATAGTTTAAGGGGCTTAAGTGGCAGAAGTGCAAAATGATGCCTTTCACAGTATAAGAGTTCCCTTGTCGTGTGTTCAGAACATGAGATGGTTATTACACTTGTTAAATAGCACAATATGACTGCATTTTGCTCCAAATTAAAAATAGCCATTGTTTGTTTGTTTGTTTGTTTAACATTAAAATTTTATTAATTCTCAGGGCTTTGTGGTGGTGGTGCACATGAGTTGTTTGGGGCTCTTTCATTTAACTTCCAAGTTACTTTTTAACTTACCTGATTTGTGAATTGATTGCCCCCAGCCAGTTAAGGTGCAGGGAACTAAGTAAGGAATTCCTCTTGTAGTCCAGTTTGTTCCGTAGATTTTTTTTTTTTTTTCCTGTAACCGTTTGGATAATTTAGGATCTGTGTAGAATAGGTCATGTGTGTAATCAAAAAGGTGTGTGGAAATACAGCTTGCAACAATACCTACTCACATAGGACCTGGTTCAGTCAATCAGGACAATAGAAACTTTGGGTGTGAGCACAGCCCCATTCCTACCAAACATAACAGTCTTATGGTTCATGGGCATGAACCATGGTTTTGAGTTAGGTATTTCTTTTCAGATAGTCATTAACTGTTGGAAGTTTGTGTTCTCCTACATTGCTTGGCTTGCTGTTTTGGCAGTGCTGTAGTTTTGCAGTGTTTGTTTGGAAGGCTAACAGCTCAGTATGAAAGGCAAATTTTTGGCTTCCTGCAGTCCTTTCCCAATGAGGTTCAGTTGAGTGGAAGAGCATGTGGGGAGTTCAGCAATGATGAACTTGCCATGCATCTCTCCTGATGATTATTTCTATGATTGTCTGGGTAGCATTGTTTAACTATGTCTAAATACAGAAAGAGGGAACCCTGTCGAAAATTTACTCATTTGCTGCTTATCGGGTTAGTTCACCTGACAGTCAGGTTTTCACTGTTATCAACGGGTAATTCTTTGTTGTCTAGAATCTGCTGATACCTCAGTCCAAAAGAGGCCATTATAAAGTTTTATGAAGCTCTTCATATCAGTCATCTTGAGAAGTGTCACCATATGATCTCTTTTCAATTAATTAAAGTATTGATGAATTTTGAAGCCTGCTTTCATTTTTAAGCAAACAAGTACTGTGAGCTGTTTTCAATTAGGCACTTTGTAAGTGCAATTATCTCTAATTAACTGAATTCTTCTGTTTCCTATAGGTTGATAATGTGCTACAAGAAATTCCTGGTATTTGTTTTTCAGAGGAGGGGGGTCAATACTTGCTTTTCTTTTCCAGATTTATATTGTTTGACAGATTGTGAACTCAGATAAACATGCAGTAAGAGAGTTGGCAACATGCGGTATTTTTGTTAATTTATAATGGCGAAATAATTAAAAAATTGTTGTCCTAATGTACTTAAATATTTGTTTTTAAAATGTGTTTAGCAGACGGCTAGGTAAATTACTTTTAAAAGGACAATGTGGATTTATTTTATGACCATATTTTTAAGTTCTTCTATGAAGTTTTTAACATAAGATTTTTTTGAAGATTTTCCTTCTCTCTTTTTATTATGGAATGTATGCAGGAATTCCTATGACATGTTAAATTTCACTTGAGTTTAGCAGAAATTGGCCCCAGCTGTAAAGTTTGCTTTATCCAGCCCAAGAGTGCCTGAACATAGAGTACTTCTTCCAAAGGCAGAGGTTGTGTGTTCCTGTCTGGAGCCTCGGGCCGAGCCGATGTTGACTGCACAGAGTAAATGCAAGGCAGTTTTTCTTGATATTTTGCCTATGGATTTACTCCTGCCTCTCTTAAATTAACTCCCTGGTACTGTGGTGTTGTAGTGATCTCCTGGAGCCACAGTCCTGGAGCCTGTAGTGATCTACAGGCAGACCCTTTATGAAACTGTGGGGTCTTCGTGAGGACCTCATACAGGTGTATGCTTGTGGCTGAAGGTTCTGTGTACGTGTGTGATAGCGTTTTAGATCAGGATGATAACCCCTCCCCCCCAAACAAAACAAAACAAACAAAACAGTCCTTCAGATACTTTTTGTCTAGTTTTTAATTAGTTTTAATCTTTGTATAGCCACATCATCATTTTTTAATAGGTGGGAAAGGAACCCTAAGCATAACCCGGATTACTCTCTTAAATTTTCATTTCCTTAGAAATATAGGTGCATATGGTTCTTAGGCTGCTAAATTAATGCTGTTACTTACTGAAAGAAATGTTGAAAAAGGTAGGTAAACTGTGTGCATGGCGAGGGGAAAGGGGGGACGAGCGGACAAGCCCAACTTCTGAAACTGCAACTTATCTTTGGGATCTCCTTTTCTGAGCAGCTTGATACATACATTGCTCTATGGTGTCGTGAAGGCGACAAGCCAAGTTATTTCTGCGAGGAGGGACTGGGAATGCAGAAACAGAATGCCTTAAAAAAAAAAAAAAGTCTATTGACACACAAGCATTAAGAAGCAAGCATCGCGAAACCCCTCTTCCTGCCCCCCTTCCCCTGGAAGTTCATGTTTCAGTTTGCTCCCAAAAGCTCGCAAGTCCGTGCCAGACAGAAATTCGCGGAGGCTGCGGCGGGCCCGCGGAGGCCACTCGGAGCGAGGACGGAGAGGAGCCCCGCGCTCGCCCCTCTGCGCCTGCCGGGCTGCACAGGTCCACAGGGTGACTCCGGCCTGGCCCCGGGCTCCCTTCCCTGCCTCCTCTCCTTCCCCTCCCCTCCATCCCAACTCCCCGGAGTCAACCGTGAGGCCATCCAGTCATACGTTGTCCATCAGATGTGTTTACTTTTTCCGTGACAGCCGACACATCTGGAGCACATATTCAGGTTATTCCAGTGCCACTAGACACATTCCACAAGATCATTTCAGCGGTTGTTATGGCGATCTTCTTCCCTCCAGTGATTTTCAAGTTGCATGACAGAAATAGCTTGAGCTAACCGGGGGGGACAAAAGTCAACGGGATCAGGAGGGGCTTCTTTCACAGAATGAACTAATTAGTGACCCTGCTTTCTTCACAGGGCAATGAGCATATGGTTTAATAAAGTGAGTCTGTGACACTTTTTTTTTTTTTTCCCTTTCCTTGTCTGTAGGCAGAGCTGTCACTGGCTGAAAACTTTCCTGTTTTTACTGGTGGGACCATAGTCTGCTGTCTTTCAACAGAGTTTACTTCACAAGTAGAAAATGTTTGCTCCTGAGAGTTTAACTTCAGAACTTTTCCTTGGCTAGAGACTGCTCAAAGGCAGCAGGTCCTCCGGCTTAAAGAGACAGCGCTTGCTCCGCACAGGGGCTGCCGGTGGCCGTGGCAGGTTTTGTGCAAGGTTAGGATTTTCCACTGCATTTTTTGCCCGTCTCCAAGTCTGTCGCTCGCTGTTTGCACTGAGCTGGGGACGTGTGGACTTTTGCTAGTTAAGTAAAGGGTCTGAGGGTTTCTTCTTAGCTATGGATGGCACGGTACAGCTACTCTAAAAGTCACCCCTGTTTTACACTTCTTTGTTTACAGTGGTTATGAGTTCTACAAAATCTTGCATTTCTACTTTCTTAGAAGGAATCCTACATTTTTATACTTGTTACAGTTTCTATTTTGTTTACATAGCAGTTTTACTGTGGATTAAAGCAGAGCGCTTGATGCTATTTTTAAATTATATTTTATTAATAAAGAATTCTGAGTTTACTTTGATCTCGTTTTTCTAATATGATACCAACTGCATTTTTTTGTGTGTGGGTATTTATGGAATATTGTTGCTGTAGCTCAATTCCATTATGATGAAATTTGTGCCAGATTTTATACTTGATTAGTAAGCAGTAAAGCAATGAACAGAATAAAATATATGGATTACAGCAAGTTATCTAAGTTCATGGAGGGGGCCATAAATATGTGCATGTTGCCATAGATTTAGAAAGCAGCCTTAAAAATATTTGGTATTGTTAAACCTTTGTAGTAGTGGCAGTACTAACAAATGGCAGTACCCATGACAGCAGGGACATTCTCAGTACAAAGCATCGTTAGCATGTCAGGAGTCTGGTGTGTTTCTAAATCATTCATTGGCGTTGGATTAATTGTTGGGTTGTGAACATAACTGTATGCGAAAAGAGTGTGTGTGTTTATAATTACGTGCACTATTTTGAAATCCCATGGTGCTATATTCAAAGCAAAAATTACAGAGATAGAAGGTTTTGTTTAATTATTTGGAGGCAATCTGATTGCTTTTAAATTAGTGAAATATGACAGAGGGTGACATGCAGAAGGAAAGGAAAAAAAGATAGAATCTTGATTATAAAGCCAATGGTTTTCTGCTTTCTTCATTAGTAGGGGAGATGTTTTTTCCCCATCTTACACATTCCATTTGCATGGTTACTGTTGAGACTGGTCACCAAGGCTGCTTGAAATACCTGCCCTCAGGAGGGCTCTAAGGGACACTGAAAGGTCACATAATTAGACCTGATTTTAATTCATAGAGACCTGTTTGTCACTGTCTCCTTATGTTTCTGCTAGTTACACATTATTAGCTGGAGCGAATTTTAGGGCCTAAATTAGATACTTAAGCATGTAATATGCAGAGGCTGGACTCAAGTTAGAATGCTGAGGATAGTTACACAATTATGTTTCCCTCACCAGATGTAACTTTGCAGTAATTAAATCTAATGAAATTTAAGTATTATAGTCAGTGTTTTGGTAGCTATTTCCAAGTCCTATTGGTAATATCACTTAAATCATGGTAATTATTGCCAGTTATCTGGGAAATTTAATAAACAGAAATAAGGTGCTATACTAACCCGTATTTTTTAAAACTAGATCAAACAATTATACTACCAGCACGCCTTTTCTATTTTCATTCCTGTCAGGGATATTTTGTTGTAATTATGTCATCACTGGAAGGTTTTTTTTTTTTTTTTTTTCCTCCAAGTGATACAATCTTTTTATTCATACTGAGATTTCAGCTTTCCATCTGCATTTCACTGCTTTCTTTGGAACGCTCTTTTAGTGTTGGGTTGTTCAGCTGTGGACTTTTGTGGAAGTTGGTGAGAAGACGATGCTTATTTAGAAAGAGTCCTCTCTCCCCACCACCCACATCTGGAAAAAATGGGTTCTTTTGTAATTGCCCCGTGCATATTTTAAATACTGCTTTGCAAACTGCTAACTAGGAGATAGTGCATGCAAGTCAGACTTTGTACCATACGATACGGGATTTGCACTAGGAGGTAGCAGATCTGGAACCTAAAAGTCATTTGTGCTAGCAACATATTATCATGTTCAGCACTGAATCTCCGTCTTGTATTTCATTCCCATGTCAAGCAGCAGTTTTATTAAGACAACAGAAAGCAGCAAGCAGCTTAATAGCATCAAGCAGATACTGTAATTGTGTTGTACAGATGGCTTGCATGTAACAAATAAATAGCGGGTTCAGAATGGTAGTGATAAAGCCAACTACTATGGTTTTCCCAGTTGTGAAATGTTTGTCTAAAGAATGACCTTTTTTGTTTTTGTTCTAGTCTGACAGCTGAAGATGCTTTTAAAACCTTCTAGTCACTTAGAGTGAAGCTATACAACTCTAGTTTGGTAGCTTTAAAAGGCAGATCATATCCATCACTGAAACAGCAAATCTCAGGGTTATGAGAGAAGATTGGGTATAGGAGACGAGAGCTGCTCCGTCCAGTTTACATTTGTCACTAGTGACTAGCTTTTAAAAAATGTATTAGCTGTGCATGGTGGTAAGTAAGTTCCAGCTGCAGGGGATTACTGCTCTGAGTGGGTCGGGGAGTTTGGAATGCATTCAGTTCCATCAGGGGATTTGTGTCCCTCGTCATTAGCCTTAACATTACTAAAGCACTAAAGATTAAGAACAGACCAGTGTCACCTGCTCTGAACTTTGGAAAACTCTCCAAAACCATTATAAACAAAGCAAAATAAAAAGTAATAAAAAAAAGTCCCTAAGAGAGTTCTCTGTCTTTGGGGAAGGCAGCACAGGGCACGACTTTGTGGATAAGGAAGAGTATCTCTTATAAATCTTCTAATATCGAGTAAAAGATTATGCAAGTGACATGTTTGTAGGAAATAAAAGAAAATACCTAGATTTTGGCAAAACAGAAGGTGTCTGCGGATGAATTATTCTCCCTACTTATTTAGTGTGTCATAATAATAATTTACACCACAAACACCTCCACAAATACCTTCCTGTTAATGAACATTTTTGTGGGCAGTTTCAAAATCAAGATGTGCTGCAATTTTAAGGAAACATTTCCAAGGGCTTTAGTCTCACAGTTCAGGAGTGAAGAGTTTTACTGTGTTTTTTCA
>VZSV01000041.1:3954659-3969659 GCA_013398735.1 Nothocercus julius
GATTTTGAAATTCAGCTTACATGCCAGCAAGCAGTTTAGTGGCAGGAAGTCTTTCCTAGTAGTGCAGTCATGAACTGGTAAACTAGAAGCATCTGTAAAAATTTAGAGGGAGTATCAGCTTTCTCAAAGCTCCAGCCCAAGACTAATGAGGTGCAAATGATAGCGCTGCATAACCCTTCTCCACCCCAATTGTGGAATGAGATATTGCGACAGAAAGAAGTAAAGAAATGGGACAAAGATTTCAAAACTTATAGTACACTGAAACAAATACAAGGTTTTCAGAAGACTTTCAAATGGTTGAGGTGGGTCAACCTGCATATTTTACTAGCAAGAAACCCATACCTCCTTCCTCAGCCACAGACATTTATTTCCAGGGCACCAAATACAGACAGATGGGGATTTTGGAGCACTATTTTTATTTTTTATTTTATTTTTTTTTCCTGTTTGGAGTTTTACCTGTTGATGTGGTTGTTCTTATTCATAGTTGTTCTATTCGGAAATAAACCTTTCCTAATCCTCCACTTTGATAGATCCTCTCCTCTGCTCCCACTGCAGAAGGAGAGGAAGAGCTTGGAAACACAATTTGTTTGAAGGAACACATCTGGGGTGCGATCTGCTGTGTCTTAACACCAGATGGCAGGTTTAGGCCGACAACTAACACCCAGTTTAGCCTGGTCAAATGGTATCTTAATCTTTTACTCTCCCTGGCCACGCACAGGAGAAACTACTGTAGAACTGCAGCAATTACTTGCTGTCCAGCTAAGAAGTCCTCCTCCATTCAATACACTCTTACAGAGTTTATTCCTTTTCTCTCCTTCTTACCTCTTCAGTGTTTATAGAAAAGATTGTTTCTCCCTGGCAACACCTAAAACGTTATTGTGCGGCTCATACCTTTTCCCAAGTATGTGTTGTGGGGGCAGAGGCGTGGTGCCTTTAAGTGGCTGATTCTTGTCATAACAGGTATGGCATTAGCCTTGCTGAGTAGTGACTAGAAGTGACAGCATTGCGTTTGAGGTGCCTGGAGGGCACTCAGTCATCACTCCTACACAGCAATGTGCATTTGAAAGCACTGTATACAGTTTCTTCCCAGTGTGGAGTGTGTTCAGTAAAAGCTAAGAAGACAGAGATTTGATTTTCATATTCTTTTATGCACCAGGTCTCCAAAAGAAACTCCTAGAAAATCAAGGGCAGATCGGGGCTGCACACTGTTTCGTTCACTGTTTATTCTGCCTTTTTTTTCCATATGTGTCTATGCTTTTGCCCTGCTTCTGTTAGGTGCTTGAAGCACATACCTTTGACCTGGTCTTGGCTGCCCAGGACCTAAAATTTTCATTCAGCTTCTGCCATCCTTCTTCTCCTTATCTCCCTCACATTCCTCAATTTATTTTTATTTTCCTGGTAACAAGGGTGCTTGGGTGGTTCTTTTACAGTTCTTTCAGTTGTGGCCCTGTGTTTTTGTCAGACAGTTAAAATAAAACATGTGAAACTGAAGGTAGAAACATGGTTATTAAGGTGTTTGAGAATCAAAATATTCTTGCTTATTAAGTTTATTACTGAACAGTGTGGTCTTCTAACGTATTTTACCTGAAACAGAGTATAGTGAGTTCTCACAGGACCTGTTAGTTCAGTAAAACATAATAGCGGAGATAAATATAAAAATATGGTGAAATACCATATTTTTACATCTGGAAGTTACATGTCACATTATAACTTTTTTTTTTTTTTATCAAACATGAGATTTTTATTACATATTTTTTAACCTCTATTTTTTGTAATGTGCCTCAGCAACATCAATCAGCCTCTAAACTAGCCTTGGGCACTTTCCTTGTAAAGTTCTTAATGGATTGCTTTTTTAAGGATTTGAAGTCAAGTAATTTTAGAAGGCCACTACTGCACATATGGGTTATGGGTGTGCTGCTACAAGTTTGCCAATATTTTGATATTACATTTACATTAATATGTTGTTAATGATTTATTTCCAGATGTAGTAATGCAGGGCTGAGGAAGAGAGAAAGAAAATACCTGTTCTCCAATACAAAGAGAAAATCTTATGTTTTTTCCTTTTTAGTATAATATTTAAAAGCAATAATTAAGCTGTAAGCGTTTGGGGGCCAGACTGGACTGATTGTGAGAAATTTGCATTTGTGAAAAACATGTGTCTCTCTCACTATGAGTTTCAAATGAACTGCCTCAGTACAGATTCCTAAGCTGACTTTGGCAGTGTTAAACACACTTTTTTTTTTTGGTAGAAGAAAAATGTTTAATGTTGACTTAAGTGTTGGAAACAGTGGGCATGTTCTTTACTAGTAAGCATAATTTTTCATGTTTCCTCCATCTCTTTCTCCTTCTTGAAATGCAGCTTAGTATAAAGGGGAGAGACCTCTGTCATTTATGTTTATATATGCCAATAAGAGCCTTCATTGTTATCAAAGAGTCTCCCGTGCATTTGCATGGTGAGAGATTCATGAATTGAGGCTGAGTGATTCTGACGTTCTAAGGATTCTTGATGAGTCTCTTCAGGATTTTGGGAGACTTGTACCAGGCAAACAACACCTTATTAATTGTGATGCAGCTTTTCACTATGTATTAAAAAATAAACAAACAAAAAACTGAAGGCTGACGTGTGAAATTTTGAGGCATAATGTCTTCTGTAAAACAGAAACTTCTTGTGCATGTAAAAACTGAATTCTGAGTGAATTTATAGCAAATGCCCCTACTATAAGAAGCACTGGAATTTCACTGCTTTTTGGAGCGGTTTTGATGAAGTGGATGGGCTAGAGGTATCTAGCATGAAAGAGAAGGTCTTTTAAGCCAAAGGAGGTGTTTTTCAGAATTACTTGATTTTGGTGTGATGGGCCTAGTCAGTGGAATCATCATGTTGTATTAGCTCTGTGGGCTAAAAAGATGAAGTAACAGCTGGAGAATTCAGATTCAAATCCATGTTCAGGCTTTGAAACTCTGCAAGAATTGATTGGTGGTGATTGTGAGTTTAGTTTAGATCTCTTTCACTAGTGAATAGCAAGCAACTACATGAGCTGTTTCTTGATATGTACTCATAAGTTTATTTTAAGTAGAAACTCAGAAACCTATACCTTAGGAAAAATTCCTCTAATTTATCAGAGAACCTGATCAGACAGTTCTTGATGATACCAGGATACCGTTCTTTCCAGTGATACTAGTGCGACTCTTGCTTATTTTGGTAGTTCAAGACTTGACATTGAGTTTGTTGGCATTTAAAGGTTTATACATGCCAACATTGGTGAAAGCCAGCAAGGGCAGATTGGGCTCAGTCATTTGCAGATGTTAAGTATAGATTTCTGCAGAACACTGGGGAATTTAGGTGCTCTTAAAAGGTTTTGTTTCTAGTAAAGTTCTCAGCATTCTAGTACTAGTGGTTCTGGTTCTAGTACTAATGGTTCTGGTTTGGTTCTAGTAAAGTTAACTCCTGGGAATTAAGTATTCCTATCTGTGTTGGCATAATAAAAAGATCTTCAGCTTGCATAAGAACAAAAAACTAAAAAGAACAAAATAAACTGATCATTTTAAGAACGGCATATAACTTTTACAAACTGTAATTCCCATTTACTGTAGAATTCATTTTTGTTTCACTATATGCTAATTAAATTTAATGCTTGGTCAGTTTTCTCAGATGCCATTGTGTTATAGTTGTAATTTTCTTTCTCTACTATGTATTTGGGACATGTTTATATGATCTGTACTTCTGTTCTTTCACTTTTATAACCATTTCCATGACTTCACTTTTGATTCCTTATTTCTAGACAGGAGAACAGGAAGACCTGTGGTTTATTCTGGAGACAAAACCAACTCAGTTGCATGAATTGTATAATGTGTATAAGGAGGTACTAGTCTGGATTTCAGAAACACGCATATAATTTCTTTGAAGGCTATTCATGTCTCTGTGCATGTCTTTACTCTCCACTGAGCTCAGAGTCTACTCACTGCCTCTGTTTTTGTACCCAAATGCGAATTAAATCACATAAAGCAGCAAAAACTCCTCTCTTAAGTAATCTAGAAAAGGGTTAATCAAAATCGACAACTGCTAAAAGGAATACTTAACTGTAGTGCCTGACCATTGTTCAGGCATATGGTACAAATGTGTTCTGCCTAAGTTAGCCAGAACAATGTATCTGGCCAGTGATTAGGCTGTACTCCAACTTTTACCTCAGGCAAAATTTATTCAGTTATACTGCTGTTTGTCAGGTAATTAAAAGAAAAAAAAATCTATCTGAAGAAAATAAATTTTTAAAAAGTGTAAATAAAAAAAAAATATATATGTGCTCCAGTTGAGCAAGGCAAAAAAAATTGTCAAAGACTTAAGTACCAGGCAAACACTTGGGGCTGAGATTTGCATAAGTATTCATGAATGGTGAACCAGATTCTGCCCTCAGATACATCTATATAGCTCTACTGAAGATGTGATGAGTCTGTTTGTTCATACATGTTTTGTGTATGGCCTGTGGTACACTCAAGGGATTCAAGGGATCATAGAAGTACAGGGCAAAAGGAGGAGGAATCAGGTCACTGTCATATGCCAACCTATCTTTGCAAATGTTGTTGTGCAGTTAGCTCTTCATTCACAGGACATTCATATAAAACCTGAAATATACCAGAATATGAGAATTGTCTGCCAACTACCTATATGTAACTGACAGAACTGAACTCTGCAAGGAACGTGTAATGTGCTTAGCTTGACTAATATAGGTAGAAGCAAATTGTATCAAAAGCCATTTTTAAAAAAGAGGTGAGGGGAAAAAATAAAGATTGCCTGTACTTAAATTTATTTTTATGATCACTGGCCAGGAATGGTTACACTGACTTTATTGACTCCAGTTTAGCTACATCTGTGTTTTACATCGTGATTAAAAGGAATTTTGAAAGCATTGTGAAGTCCCATGTAGTCTGGGTCCTATTCTGAACATTATTACCTTTTACTTATTCTACTTATATTTTCCTACCTTATTACCTAGGAGCACTGCAGAAGCAGTGTTGGTGTTTCATAAATTCCTCCTTATCCACTCCAAATCTTTAACAATAGAAGTTTATGGAACCACAGAGCGATCTACCCTCTGTTCCCATTACACCCCTTCAAAATGGTGATGTACAATATGGGAATATTACCTGCAGTGTTGCCTTTTTGTTTTCATTAATCTGACATGTCATTTTAGACCAGTCGTATGAATTGGCTGTTGCTGTCTTATCCCGTATTCATTTATTCTAGTATGTGCTGCAAAAATGTGTGCTGTCTTTGTTGGGATGTGTGTTTAGTTAGCTGAGTAACGTGTAAGTGGTCTTTACTGCTGCAAAGCTAGGTAGTCACCACCTATCAGACAAAGTCTAAAGTAGTCATTTTACCTAGTCACAATCCAATGCCATTATATGGAAGAGTTGAATGGGAGTATTCACAGAGACTGTGATGGAAAATGGAACCTTAATGCGTAAGTACATAGATCTTTAATCTGTGATGCATATTTGTAGTTTTCCTTCTAGTCTTTATACATAGGTACATTCAGACTGTGGGCAAATGTAAATACTCCACTTTCGAAGGCTGTATAATTTTCTCTGATTCAGTAATATTTGTAAGGCAGGCATGTATGCTGTGACTACATCTAAAAAGGCCCATACATCCTACATCTATTTTTTTTTTTCAGTCCCACGTGTCTGAGGTGAAGCAATTTGAAGTAGTAGTCTTCCTGCAACTAAATTGTTTGTTTTGCTCATTTGTTTGTTTTAGATGCTCTTCCACTTTTTCTTCTTCAGAACTTTAAACATTGTGTTTATTTTGTTTGAGTCCCTCTGTTTTGCGGAGTGCATCTCCTGGACTGCCCTTCTTATGATAATCATTTACCTTCATTCAAAACACATCCATCATTCATTACCCAGACTTGTCCCCCTCACTTGTAGGGGACAGAAGCCACAAAGTGCAAAAGGATCATCTGAGTCACCTCAACCAATAACGTCTGAGACAAATAACCAGTTCTCCATCTCATTTGGAAAGTCTAGAGGGATTTGTAGAGGGTTCAGCCTCAGTTCTGGATGAAGACATAATCTCAACAAAAAATGATTCAAAACATGCAGAATATGCAGTGCCTGGTCCCGGAAATCTAGCATCAGAAATAATTTCTGAGAAATTAAATTTTTACACTTAGTCAAGGATTCCTGACATATCTTACATTCTTCCACAGTCTGCCATTCAGCCATCAAAAAGTACCAGTTTGTCATTCACATCCAACCTCTTTTTTTTTTTTCAGCTATCTCCTGCGACACACAGTGTACTTCCCTGAGGAAGAGGAAACATAAGCATTAGCACTGTTCATCAGAATGAATTTTCTTAAAATGAGCTTCCAAACAGGCTTTGTAAATCATGACAGAAAATTATTTAATTTCTGACTCTGTTTTCTCCTTCCTGTCAGCTTGTTGGGACTGAGTTTGCAAATGCTCTTCAGACCTTCATGAGCAGTTTTAGCAGTGTGATACTATGTGATACTGTACCTCGTTTTCAACCCATCGTAATCCAAACTTCTTTCTTATCAGCTATTTCTGAGAACCAAGAGAAAACTAGAGGGATCCATCTTTGATAGACGTAAGAGTACAGAGCACTTTGACTCCAGAATTTAAGTTCCATTTAATGACATTTTTCGTTTTTGCTTCTGCAAGGAAACTGTTACATGGCTTTTCTTTTTACTTGCAAGGTTTTTACTGCCATGTCTTTTGTTTGTGATAGATTCTATCACAATTTATTAAAAAATCTTTCCGCTAGAGTTCTCCATGAAAATCCTGAAAACATTCATAGCTCCTCAGAGAAAAAAAGAGAATGGTCATCAGCTCATGACTACAGCATTGGCTAATAAAAGGGGTAGTCCAAAATATTGAGAATTGTCCTGGAATTCCTTCTTGCCAAAGCTGTACTGCTGACTCTTGCCACTTGATGAAGTTAGTAAGGGAACTCAGGTTACCTCTGCTCTCTTGGAAGAGAACATGGCTGGCATTTTTGATTATATGACACCTTGCAGTTACTTGTGACTTAATACAAGACAGAACATGTATTTAATGGTGATGTCATTTCAATGCTGTATACTCCTGACTGCCTTTTGTTGGACATGTTGTCAACTGTCCCATGGTATGACAACTCCCTTTGCAAGTAGGAAGACAGTAATTAGTCCATAACTGGAAAGGGTTGATTTTCCCTTCATCAGTGCTTTCCAAATTGGATAGTAGAGCTCTCATTCTATACTGGTCATCCCAGAAAGAACTTACACTTTATTTATTAGTGTCTCAAGGAGTCAGAGCAGGAGGATAACTGTGACCGGCCTCCTGCTTTAGGCCATCATGTATAGGTGACAGAAAGCAAGAACAGCATGCTTTATATTAGCAAGGTGATGTGAGATTCACTGCTTTCTGCTTGGAGGCACATGGTCTGTGCAACTCCAAGTACATCCATCTGCCTCTTATCTGTCTGGAGCCTGAAACTAATTGTCAAATGGATTTACCTGTTTCAAGGTGTAGTAGATCACAAACGGGAAAAGAAGGCTGAAGCCCTGTGTGCTGCTTTCCAGGACAGAGGATAGCCTGAGGTCTGCTTCTTCACTTCAGATGTCAACAAGAAATGCCAGTGCTTCTGCTCCAGGATTCTTGTGCTCCTGATCTTGTGGGGAAAGATATTTAAGCACAGCCTTCCTGACTCATCTCCTACTAACAATCCTCTGCAAGGTGAGGCAAGAAACAACATGAATGATCCTTCTGGCTCCAGCTTGGCTGAGGCGGTTCTGACTTCAGCACTCTGCACTTGCTCCTGCTGTGTCTCGCACTGAGCTCGGGTCAGATTTAACACCCAAGCCTCACATCCTTCCACATCACACTATGAATGCTGAGTAGATTCCAGTTTCAAATCTCATCTGCTCAGCCTCATGCAGTGATATTGTAGGCAACAGCAGAAAGAACTGCAGAAATAGCAGAAGTGGTAATATGAACCATGTTTTTCAAGACCTGCTGTGGAGGTGGTACCTCCCTCATGTCCTTGTTAGCCATGATTCTGGATTTTTAATTCTAAAAATTTCACTAACGTCATCTTAGATGCATCTTCTGCCACGTCCACTGTGCAGCTACATCTGGTATACTTTTTTTTTTATTTTATTTTTTTTTTTTCAAATCTCACTGTTATTTGACAGATTAAAAGTTTCATTGGGATCTGTCTGTCTTTTGTGATGTGCCTGATTTCCCAGTGACCTATAATCTTGCTAGATATCTTTTCATAAAAACTACTTTTCTGGTGGCTTCAATTGTGATTAGTGTGAGAGGACCCCATATTTTGTCCTCCTCATGCTTTCTCATCCCCTTTTCATTTGAGATATTTCAGTTTTAATATGGGTTGAGTCATAGGTCAAGCAACTTTGTCTGCCTTGGTGTAGACTATCTCCATTCCTGTGGTCTAAAAAGCTGCCAAATGGAGCTCCAGCAACACTTTCACCACACAATTTGCCATTACAGATGTCTTGGCATAATGATTTTGTTTGAAGTGCCGTCATTTTTCAACTACAATCATTTTCAAGTGCAATTATTTTTCAACTAGGGACTCTCAACTCTTTTCAAATGTTGGATGGTCAGTGTAGTGCACAGACGTAAAATTTGAAGAGGAGGATTAATTTAACTACTTTGGGAGGTATGCATATACTGCAAGTATGGGTATACTGGACACTTCTACTTTCTTGTATTAAGTCCTGTAAAAAGTACAGCATGCCATATGTCCAGAAATGACCATATTCCCTTCTGAGAAAACAGATGTAATCTGAACCAACTTGAGGTGACGCTTGCTCACTCTGTCAGTTTTAAGAGAAAAATATAGCCCTTTTGAAGACAAAAATCATTTTTGTCTTAGCAGTAGCTCAGACAGTTCCTCTCCTCCTCTCCACTGATAGTGTAATTATAATGAAACAATATATGCTCTGCATCACTGTAAGCTTGTCATTCTCAGAAGTGTTCCAGTGCTTGTAAGGGAGAAGTGGTTGGAAGATGGCCTCAGACCATGGAGGCATATGTCCTCTTGATGAGGAATACTTTAAGTTACATTGCCCTCTTCCTTTACGAGGGGATCTCTTAGCGTAGCAGTTCCACAGTGTAATGAGAGAGCAAGAAAATGTACTGTGAGTTTGGGGTTTTGCTAATAAAGTGAGTTCATTTTTGCTGTCTCTGAACTTCTGTTTTTTTCTTTTCCTTAACCAGACACATTAGTATTTATGTATAATGTAAAATTTTGAGTTTTGGGGAAAGGAAGATGTTGCATTTGCAAGCAGCCCAAAAGTCTTAACATTCCTACTGAAGTCACTCTACTGAAAAAAAAAAAAAGGGTTTTCACCTCTGAAGTCAGTGGAATCAAGATTTAATGCATAATTCATCTCCAAACAGTTGACTGTTTTCTTTGTCTTTCAAGATAATTTTAAGTTTCTGTATTTGTATATGCCTCATATATGTTACACAAATAAGATAGGGAAGACACATACAGATGTCATGTGATGCATTTTGCTTTCCTTTGAGACATGACTCTACTCCGAATACCATTATCCCTCTGAATGCCTTAGGACTTAAAGTTAATATGCAGTGAGAAGGCACTAGTATGTCCCTGTGGACGTATGTGGTTTTACATTGGTAATTCACTGTACAAGTAGAAATGATACAATGCTGAGTGGCTCCCAAGTTTTCTCTGGGTGTGGTGCTTGAAAGATTGTCAATTTCATGTTGGAAATCTTTTAGTAGGCTTTTTTTTTTTTTTTTTTTCTGCAATACTCTTTACAAATTGCTTTGTTTGTCATTTATCAGAAGTGTTGTCATCATTTCTGCCTGGGGTTTCTTTCTTCTGTTTTCTTGTTGGGGAACAAAGAGGGACCTGGGGAAGACAAGAGATGGGAATGTCCCCTATAAGTATATGTCTCTCTTCTTATCCCTGCACTGCTAAACTTAAGAGGGTGTAAGTTGTGTGTTTTGGTATTCATGTTTAGAAATAAGAAAACTTCAATTTCTTGCAGTATCTGAGGATGGGAAGGGTCAGAATTTCTTGACTTTTTAAACTTTTCTTCCCTAAAACAATTTTTATTTTCATTGTGGTAGTATAGCAAATAAATTATTCGTCTCCTTTCTGTAGAGGGAATCTTAAAGGTAGTGCATGAAACAAGAAATGAAGAGAAGAAAGAAGCTAGATCAGAAAACACTATGTGCAGTCCAGTGATCCATGTCACCACACACTCTTGTTTCTACTGTATATTGCATAATCAGAAAAGACGAGACAAACCAAATCCTTTCAGTCCATGGAGGTTACTGTGTCCCAGGTGGAGTGCCAAGTGTCGTTTTATGAATGCAGGTTGCTTTACTGAGGAGATGCAGCCATGCATTATGCAGAACTCACCTAAAAAGTAATCAGGAAGTCCACAAAGCAATGATGATGTACTTCTAATTTTTGCTTCGTTTTCTTCAAAAGTATAATTGCATTTAAAGGTTGTCTGAAAGGGAGCAAAATGATTATTATGTTACTTCAGCATCCTTGTTTATGGGAGTTTAAAAAAGCAGATGCTGGGCTTATCTATAGCATCAATACTGTCAGGTAATTAAGCCTTGCAGCATGCCTGTGCATAGTTACACATGATTACCCGTATTTTTCTTGTGGGTAAAAAACAAACACAAAATAAATGATTTGCCCAACATCCCATAGCACATCAACTGAGATCTAGGAGTAAGTGTAGGGTCTTCACACTGAATTGATTTTCCTAACCACTATGGCTACATCCTTTCTATTAATTTTTACCTGGCAAAGCACACTTAAGCAAGAATGCAAATGAAGATTTTTCTTCCAGAAAGTAATGTTTAAAGGCTTTGTTTTTTTCTGTGATTATTAACAACCTGTGACTCTATATTACTTCTAACCCAAAGGATACCACATAATAGAATAATACAGCTTCTGTCTGTGCACATCATAACAAAAATGGTATCAATTTCTGGAGCAAAGTGCATAAAACAACAGCATAAAATAACAGATTGCATGAAGTAAGACATTTTAGAGCAGATTGGTAAGGTGAACAGTATCTTGCCATCTATCTGAAACTGTAGTGTGAATTCAGAGTATGTTCTTACTAACTGTCTTGTTGGAATTCTGGACCCAATACGTAAATTTCATGAAAAAAATGTTATCTCAATGGTATATCATTCATTCAAATTACTTAGTTCATACTGAAAATTTTCTAATGAGGGATCTCAAGGAACTTTACAAAGAAGAATGCAATTGGAGAGGTGGGTGAGAGCCTTAGAATATGCATATGTTACTCTCTCCTTTTGATGCTGTTGTAATAATTTAAAAGTTACTTAGTGCTCTGTTTCTGGAGACTTGTTCTATTTCAAGCACTTTTTATTTTTCAGTTCTGTTATGTAAAACAGTTTCCCTCAAGTACAGGGAGAGGAGAGGACGGATGTACACTGTGTACGTGATCGCTTCTCTGTGTGAGGACATTCGCCCTCAGTCACAAAGTTGGAAGAGCTGGTGCCACGCAGGGCTGCACCACCTCTCACCTTAAGAAGATGAAACTTACAACACAGAGCAGCCGTGATGGGGGCTCTGTGCCCACGTGCATGCATGTGCAGGCACTCACATGTGTTTGCATGTGTGTGTTTTGATGTCGTTTAGTTGCTGTGTTGGACTCTATTCTTAGCAGCAAATGAGCAGAAAGGAAACAGGCAAAACCAACAAGGGCTACTCAGGTTGACGTCATTTTTCCAGTTTTAATCAAAGCCTTCATTTGTCACAGGGTGCTATTGTTCACTCTGTTTAAACTAAAACTGAGCCACAACCTGAACTTCCTCATAGTTTTGGCTTACTGCAGGCTGAAAAGGAATATTTCTGTTTCTAAACTGTTCAAATCCTTTTGCACAGTAATGAGACTTTTATAGTGCATCTCAGAGAGAGCTGAAGAGCAGTGTTGCTCCTAGAGTCTGTTCTGCATCATCTAGAATTTCTCAGCCTTTGCTAGTTTAGCCTGCTGGGAATCCCAAAATTGTGCCTACACTGTATTTCCAGGATAGATAAACAATTGTCTAATAGCTTCTGTGCCAGGACAGCTGGTACTACCTAATTTTGAGGAGGTGTAGTGGTAGGAAATTTATAATCCACATCTATTAGTGTGTATATTGTAAGTGTGGCTGCCGTTATCAGCTGGAATGTGTCTGTCGGTTGTCCCGGGGCTGAACTCTGGGGCTGGGTGGCGGGACGTGGTGGAGGGACCGCTCTGCAACCTGCCTGGTCTGGAGATGTGCAAGAGCTGAAGTCTGGTAACATGCTGAACACAGTGCAAAAATGTATGCGTTAACCTTAGGCACGGAAGTTACTTTGAAAATACTGAGAAAGCACATCTGATTTTAGCGGACAGACTTGGCCAGAAGTTTAGATTGTCAGCATTAATGTTCTGTGCTAGCTGAAGAGGCACAACTGTCGTGTTAAGATTAAGTGAACTAGTCAAGTTTAGAGTTAATTTTTTTAGAATAGGTCAGCGGTTCTGATATTTAGATTGGGATGCTGTGATGAAATCACTTCAATCATCCATTCTTGTCTGTATCAGTATCACTTTACCTATATTTTTTGCAGGATGCTATCTAAAAAGTATGGAAGTATGGATTCAGATTTTCTTTTATTTATTTCTTAGACTCTTCCCCCAGAGGAACTCTCAGAACAACTTTGCCAACTAATATATAAAAATACACATCTTTATCAGATTCTTACTGTGGACTGCTGCAGCAATTATTTATTTGCATTATAATACTACATAGCAGAGAAGGGTAGGAGAGAAAGAAGAATTCATGGTTCATTAAAATGGCAAGGAATTCCTTTAAATCAGATTAAATGTAATTTCCCAAATTAGAATTTTCAGGGATTTGGGGTATAATGACTTACCTGATTTAAAGAAAAAGAGATCAAAAGAGAATCCTAAACAAAACCAAAGCAGTAACAGGATTTCTGATGATCCATCGTCTCCTTTCCTTACTCCCAGCTGTTCACAGTATCCCTGCTGTCTTTAGTGTTTCCTCATTACAAAGTTCATCTTCGAACTAAAGAAGTGTGTCTAAGCTGCTTTTATATGTCTAGTGACCCATCTTATACTTCTGTGCTTTAAAATACTCTTGGATTATTTCCTGATAGGTTGTGTCATTGTGGGTGAAATGAGTTGGGGAAATGCACTGTTCATTGTATGGATGATTTCTATGAAAAGGGGGTGAATTCTGACTGAAGTTAAACCAAACTCTAGGCTGCAAACCAAACCTTCATTTGCACAAAATGGCACAGTTTTAATGAAGTTCCAATATTGAATTAGATTTGTTATTCTGTGTTTGTTTTTTTAGGTCTGGGGATTGTTAAAATTACTTAAGCCCGGGCTATCTGATCATTTGACATTAAAAGCAGTGTTCTCAAAGCAGCACACAAATTTCTAAAATTTTGTTGAGTACTGGTCTAGGTACAGAATCCAATTTGTGTAGTCCCACTTTTTAAATTACCTGTAAAGGGCTGATTACCTTTCCTTGGAAACTGGGTAGAGAACATGAACTTCAAGTGACCCATATAATAGCAAAAGTCTGGTATTTTTCGTGGAAATCATATTCTGGTGTAGTATTTAAAAATTTTGATGTCTGCTAGTTTATTTCTTATTTCATTAATGATACCCTTCCCTATATTTTTTCCTACCAGTAGCCACTTGCCGGCGTCGTTTTAGTATTTTGTTTCTGGCTTAGCATTGTGAGAACTGGCAGCTGGATATGCAGTGCTGCTGGGATTCTTTCGGTTTGGTATGAAATGTGTATTTCATGGACTTATTATAACCTGTAGACTGATGCGCAGTTCAGCTTCCTCATGCGTATCACGCCAAGTAAGGTGTAACAACACTTACGCTTTGTTAAAAATTTGGTCGTTAGTAAATATAGGATCTGTTCTGGAGATGAGTGGAGGTAAAGCTGTGTGATTTTGGTAACAGAACCCATTAAGTTTGTTTGGTTTATAATACCATCAATACATAAGTACATCCTTCTATTTTGTAGTTGTTTACTGAATTTCCTTTACATGGCTACGTAATGAAAAATGGTAGTTTTCAGCTGGCATTTAAATAATCCTGTATTTTACTGTAAAACTAATATGCTGCTCTAAACATTAGCACTGTTATTAATGCCTATGGCTTTTTTCATATGAACTCAGACTGACTACCTAAAATATGCTGCTGGCTTTTTTGTTTCTCTATTTCTCTGTCTCCATATTTCTGTATTAAGGCAAAGTCAGACACAGCTTTGTCATCACTGGAGAGAGAGATTTAGTGTATGTAGTTTTCTGAGTAGAGAGCTTTTTTTTTTTTAAACTACAGATAGAAGGATGCACAGCCTGGTCTGGAAGTGAAATGGTTGCCTTAGAAGTGAAATGGACTTAGAACTGTTAATTCTCCATTGTTGCTGTGTTTCCAAAATCTTCTGCTTTGGCATGTGTTACCATTACTAAGGAAATGCGTGTAAAATCTTCATGCTATGTTTTGTGTTATGTGTAAAAAAGGAGCTGATAAAACCCAAAGCTCTGTGAGAGCCTTACAAAATGCCATTATTGTAAACATTAAGTCTAGAGAACTCTAAATTCATGTTCACCGCAATGCTAGCACTGTATCTCCCCAGGAAAGTATGTCTTTACTAGCATTTTGGAAAGCCTGATGCTACTTTGGAATCTGTATATGATTTTTAGAAGTGCATATGTCAATATGAGATCTGTATAACCCAGACACTGCAAAAGAAACATATTTGACAGTCTTTCCAAAAGCAGCAGCCACTGGTAGATCTGCAGTAAACCATCCAAAACAAACTGTCACTATAAACAGCAGTAGGCCACCACATTACAACCACAAGAATTAATTTAACAATTGCAGTGGTTACTGCCTTGTACGTTCAGCATTGCACATCCCTGTACCTCTGTGTTTAAATTAG
>VZSV01000041.1:3974659-3977469 GCA_013398735.1 Nothocercus julius
TCTGTGTGAACCATGCTTTGGAAAATGCTGAACTCAAGACTTCCTGTTATAAACTGCTACAAAATTTCCACGTGGATACTTCACCTGTTGGAAACCTATGCAAGGCAGGTTTGTCTGTGCCCCTAAGCCTAAAGGTGTGAGTTAAGCCACTATTACCTTTAAGCCATCACAAGAGGGTTTGTGCTTACCTTTCACCAGTTCAGCTAAATCAGTTTAACTTAAACACAAGGTAAGCCCCAGGGCATTTCTGCCTAGTGCTCATTCAGTTGTGCTTTGTAGGCTAGAATGCCTCCAGGTAGTTGCTTAGTGTTAGTTAGGGTGTTAATTTTGGTAGTTGACTGTCCTTGGGTCAGCAGGGGAATGCAGTGCAGTCAAAAGGCCCAGTCAGCAGTCTGTACACTTTGAGACACCCTGGTGCTAGGACAGAATGCAGCTCAGTCCATTTTGCCACCATGTCATATACGTCAGGGAACCATGTATGCCAGCAAGCATGTGAATGTAAGATGTAGCTACTTGGGAAAAAAATGAGGAAAAAAAAAAGAAACATGTTGAGCTTTTAGAACAAATTTGAAACCTAGAGATTCAGACAACTTTTACAAAAGTTTTTTGCTTTTTATGGAAAGGTGGTAATTTGTAATTTTTGAAGAGGATGCAAGTGATTGGTGGTGTATTTGTTGTTTGTTTCCTGACCTGAACTTTGAAGATCAAGTACAAGCATTTTAAATGCAAGGAAAAAATCTTGTGGTTACCTCTTATCCTCCTAGGAGATAATATATACACCATCTCATGTTTGCATCCTAGTCTGTATTAAGCAGGTTGGTTTGAGTAGGCACCTGTGTTATAACCACCTGCTAACAAAGCAGGCTTCCTACGTGAGCAAGGTGGATCAAGTAACTGTGCCTTCTGCAGAGCACTGTTTGGGCTGTGAAGTTATCATAAAATGTCACAGTCAAGCTATAACAAAGGAAAACAATTAGTCTGGATGGACTAAAGAATGTCACTTACAGGTGAAGGGTGGTTTTCATGTAGTATGTTTTTAAAACATGTAGCCTTCTTTCTCAATGAGTGGTTGATGTTTGCCAAATACAGTGTTTGTATAAACTTGGGCAGCATGCATTTTTTTCTGCACCACCTGTTTCTAAGGGTATCCCCACTTGGTGCAATGCAGGATTATGCAGCAATTAAGTAAGAGTGAAGGGATATATAGTGGTTCTGAATGAACTAGATCAGGAAGGAATTGGAAGGAATATTGGAAGGAATATAGCTACATTTGCTAGTCCATTTCAGAATGACTACATTCTGGATTTGCTTGGGTGCTTCTCCAAAAACTACCAGTGCTAGATAGGAAGGGAATACAAAATAAAAATTAGGAGCCATAACTTACTAGCTTATTTGATGTGTTCTTGAAGCCCCTCACATTTTCAGAGTCCATCCACAGTGGTTACACAAGCCATCAAGGAAAGACTTGAAAAGCTGAGACTGGTGGGGTTCTTGATCTTTAATCAAGAAGAGTAATCAAAAATTTAAAATATGAATGCCATCACTTGTTAGTTAGATTCTTCACAGAATCAAAGGATTCAGAGGTGTTGGTCTTCATGGTGAAACATTTGGTGATCATGAGAGGAGCAACTGAAAATCTCTGGATTCTGTCTGCTGCTATTGAAGTGACTCGTGGTCATTCATTATTCACATGCATATTGTGTGAGCAACGTACAAATGCATCTGTGATGTTTCTCCTCTATATGAAAACCCTGTAAGAGAGAGGATTGATTCACAAGGAGAGGAGAGAAGGATTAGTTTCATTCAGCTTTTGTCTATTCGTTTGTTTTCATTCCTTTATTGTTCCTTATAATAAATGGCTTATATACTGCTTCTGTGGTAAAAATGTATGGTAAAAATGTGTGGTAAAAATCTAGTCGGGAAATTCTAGCATATGCTCCTAGTATGATAAGAAGAAAAGAATAAATAGTACTTGAGGAAAGAAAAAAAAAAAGGTAAATTTGCTTTTGAATTGTTGGAAGAAAATGGTTCCTGAGTTATTTAACCTTATGCTGATGTAACTGATAAGGGTGCAAGATGCTATGAGGCGAATCCTGGTCCGTTAGCTATATGCACAACTAGTATCAGGGAATTAGTTCACATCATAGACCAGTAAAGAGCGAGCTCTTTCAATCCATTTACTTTGGCCAACTCTTGCAGCTACAGTGACTTCAGAGGCTTCTGTTTCTGCATGGAGTTGTGTAAAGTTCTTAGTGGTTCTTTTTAAAAGCAAATGCCATCAGTGGAGTGATTAGCACCTGGCCAATCCCTAAGAAAGATCAAGGGAAGATCCATGTTGGATTCTGTCTGCCTGTCTGACACTTCTCCTGATAATATCACAACAATAATATCTGCAGTTATCACAGGGAAGTAGAATTTATTGCAAATAGACCTCAGAATTATAGAAGAAGCAGATTATTAAAGTATGTGAAGAGATGCTAGGTCAGGGAAGTTATTTAACACTTTCTCCACAGCATATATGCAAGATCTAAAGTGGCAGTTAAACATATGAAGGCAGTAGAAAGGTTAATTGAAAAATACATGGGATAACGTAATGAACTTATTAGCAAAGAAGCTACGTAGTTCTGAAATGTGCTGGCAAGTGAAGTCAGTCCTGACTTTGGAGTCACCTTCACCTGATCGGTTCTTCTAGCTGCATTATTTTGTGTTGTTATATATGAGTATATAACTTATACAATATTGTTCCATATATTTTTCACTAGGAGCATTTTTAAAGGATATGATGAAAATATTTTTATTTTTAAAAGTAT
>VZSV01000041.1:3978714-4017021 GCA_013398735.1 Nothocercus julius
ATGTCTTTCAGACTAGCAAAGAAGCACTTACAAGTACATGAAGTTGTGATAAAAAATGGTAATATACAGTTCTCTGTTAAAATTCATCCCTTGCTAAACTCCTATGTTCTAATTAGAAACGTGGGAGCTAAACTGTTCCAGCTGATAAGGCTTCAGCAATATTATGGATACAGTCTCTTGATATCTTCTCAGACTGTTTCTGGTGTTGCATAGAGGAATGGCTGTGTATGAGGCAAGTGCATAGTGGAAGTCAGCAGACATTTATGTCAGTATTTGGCAACTAGGAAACATAACAGTTTATTTCTCTAGTGGAATAAATAAGTAATTGAAAAGCATACACTGAGTTTCTACTCTTTAGTCTATATTCCTTAGTCTATTTTCTTGTTCATTCTCCCACCTCACTTTTTTCTCTCATCTGGCCTTTCTTTGGGATGGTGTTCCTTCAGCTGTTGCGCACTCATTCTGTGTTTGTGCGCATAGAAATTTATGAACTTGTGTGTGTGTTGTGGGAAGATAATACATGTGTCAAAGGTGATGTGTACATGTATATATGAATATAAGCATATGTATTTCAGAAATAAGCAAGCTTTACAAGTGTTTAATACCAAATTGGTTTAAAAAGCCTGCAACAAAAAATCTGCAATATCACCTCGTTTTTAAATATTGCCTGCCAAGAGTCAATTGGTAATAGCTTTATAGTCTATATTATTTATCACTGCATGAAGACTATCATATAGTCTACTGAATCATTATGAAGAAGAAGTGAAGGTTAACCCAAACTACATTGACCCTTACTGTGAAAAAGAAAAAGTGATTGTTTTGTCCAAGATGTAATTAATCTGCAGTGAGTGTAGTTATACTGCAAATGAATTTTTGTTACCTCTACTGTTATGATCCTGATTTTAGTAGTTACTAATGGAAAGCTGCATAGAACCTGATTTTGGTGTATTTTGTTTTAGAAAACCCATCTATTGGACCTGGGAAAATTGTGCCTTTACAGCAATAGGCAGCAATGCAATTATGCTCATGTTGCTGAATTTGTTTTTTTTAACGTGTTTTTTTCATTTGATGCTTTGATGCGAGAGGGACAACCCAGGAAACAGCATGACAACATATCTTGAAGCTTTCCTTAGGTTTAATCCTTGAAGCTTTAGCAAACTAAAGGTGTAACTGTACTTCTCATTTTAATATACAGAAAGTGTCTTCATAATCATAATACAGATATGAGTATTTTCACCTAGTTGAGAGACAAGATTGCAAGCATTTTACACTTTTCATATATTTGTATTTTGTGAGTTCTTTTGAAAACGAATTATATTGGGAACACAGTTTTAAATCAGCCCTTCTCTTCTCCCCTTTAACCCTTCATTCTTTGCTTCTTTTTTCATCCTTTTTTGTAGTGAAAACTTGTCTGTGTCAGTCTTTGCTTGCCTGTACCTTTCATGTCCCTTTGTCTTTTTCTTCCATGGAATTTGATACATATTAAACAAAGGAATTATCTTAAAAAGAGTTAAATATTTTTGCTCCTATCAAAGCGGTAAATATTCTCAGTGTTTTGAATGTGGAGATTGCACCTTCTTTTTATCTGAAATCCCAGTAAAGCAAAGGAATGTTTTCATTGGGTCTTCTCTGCTCAGTCACCTGATTTTGGGTTTATTAGAATATTTTCATACTGTAATTACTAGGATGTAACCTTAGTAATTTAAATATGCTGTCTCTTGTCTTTGCGTCTGTCCTCTCGCTTTTTCTTCTTTCCTCTTACACAGTTCTCTTCATGTCTTCCACCATTTTTTATTCAAGACACCTTACCCCTTTTGCTCTCCTTTGCTTTCTTCCATTCTTGTCTTTCCTTGCGCGGTCCCTGACCACTATGCTGACTCCTGCCCCACGTCTGCATGTGTCACATCTTGTTTCCTCATCGAGCTAACTGGAGATAGCTTCAGACTGCCCTGGAGAAAGCTTTGCTGGGCTAGTGGCTGGCTGCGCGTCTCACCTCAGGGAGCAAGCGGTGCTGGCAGGGCGAGCAGAGCTTTGTGTCCGCATCTCCATTTCCTTCTAAGAAGCCAGGACTGCAACTGGGGATACGTGTTTGTTTGTTTGTTTGTTTGTTTCCAGGACTTCTGTAGAGAGGTCATTGCAGCCTTATGGTGGGATTCATAGGAAATTTCTGGGCTACCTTCATGCCTGTAAGTCATGGCTAAAGTCTGTCCTAAATAACTTCCTCTGTGTTTCAACACATCTCTGTTTATTCCAGACTTCTATCCTAAAGACAGTTGCATATTTTCCCACTGTGCATCTTTATGCATTCACTTGGGAAATGGAAATGAAGCTGCATTAGAGGACACACTGGCTTTCAGCAATAAAACGTTTTAACTTAAATAATTTTAAATCTTCCTAACTGAATAAGATTTAAAGTTACTTTATATTACTAGAGTTTACTCAACATCTGTGGAATATGGGTGAGTTGGTGTCAATATGTGGGCAGTGAAGTTCTCAGTTGTCAACTTGTTTCCTAAGAACAGCTATCAATGATAATCCCTTTTCGCTTTTTGAGTAGGTGTTGATTTGTTCGGTTTACCACTGAAACACTGAGTTATTCTTTCCAACTGACTGATTGACCTATATTTTTTGAAATGTCTTCACTAAAAGCTGTGTATGTGTGCTCCTTGAAGTCCCTTCATGTTATTTAGTTATTCTTTAAGAAACATGAGTTGACCAAGTATTAGTGGTTTTCGATGAATACGCTAGTCTACAAAATCAGTCTCATCTCTCGTACCATATTATCCCCAGTATGCGTCTGCTCCGTCCTTCTAGATATGGAATAGAATTAACAAATGTCTGTTACTATAAATAATTCAATTTATTGTTCTGTGTCTGGTTAAAGTGAAACTCCAAATAACAGGCAGAGGAATGAGTTTTCAGATTGTGTTGCACCAGATGATTCCAGCATAGAACAGTATAGTTAGTTACATTTGTCCTGCAGTGAGCTGGAAAAGCAGCAAGTTGCTGCTTAATTAATCTGAGAGGCCAGTATTAGCCTCATCTTGCTCTGTACTTTCTTTGATATTTTTCTGAGGAGAATTATGCTTGTGAAGGAGGTGTTTAATCCTGCCATCAACCTTGCATCATCCTGCTTCTAAGCATCTGTTTTATACTTTAATGCGTTCATTTTATCCTTTACTGTCTTCTTTCCTTTTATGTATTTGTAGAAAGCCTTATTATTCTTCGCTATATTGCTTGCTGTCCCCTCTGATACTCTGCTTTTCTCCTGTGTAATTTTCTTTTTTTACTCACTCTAGCTCCCAACATGTATTTTTCCTTTAAATCATTTTTTCTTGATGGTTTTAGTTGCAGCTACACCCCATTTTTCATCAATATTTCTTCTGTTGCCTCTTTACTTTTGCCATTTAGTCATCTTGGGATTTTTGTCTCCTTAAAAAGGATGCTGTTCCATTAGACATTTGTTAGTACATCTTTGAAACAAGTCAATTCTTTTTCCACGCACTGTTCCTTTAAAGTTAATTTTTGACATAGGTGACCTGCTATTTCTTTTGCCCTTAGAAACTTGTCATTTTAAAATTTCTCACTCCTGTGTTATCCTTTACGTCCTTCTTCTCTTAAATTACAATGTGAGAATTGCATGTAACTGTGGAGTTATGTGTTCTTTTGTTCGTGAGGCAATGGGGCAGTGCAAAGATTGCTCCACAATTTGTACGTTCAGTACAAATATGGAAGGTGTAGAGGCTGCCGCTGGTGACTGGTTTGTCTTCTACTTCCTAGTCTGTCCTGGACCAGTTTGGCTTTCAGTGTGATCTGAAGGGTTAGTTTGTGTTGGCTTCAAGCCATCCATGACAACACTCATGTTTCCTCCAACACCCCTTCCATGCTTGGGGCTTTGAAGAGTGTGTACAGTACTACCAAGCTAATTGTGCTAGATTTGTGGAAATTCCTTGTATGCAGAGGGAATTTCCAGTGATCCAGTTAAACTGCACTTATGTCTTTTAAACTGGAGTGATACTTACTTAATTTGGAATTGATTTTCATTTACTTTTTTTTTTTTTCCCTATATTTGTACAGTACTGGGGACTCAGACTGAGTCCTTTAAACGCTGCCATAAAAAATGCATGCCATAAATAATGGGTCCATGACAGGACTTAAGACAAACAGTTTTGATTTGCACAGTGTATGTTACTGGACTCCGCTGAGGAGTAGCTCAAGAGAAAACTATCACCTAAATGGTATTACAATAAAACTAAGTTCTTCTCTTTTGTTATGCCTAGTGAATTTAACTTATCCTTGATGTTTCTCTACTGAAATCAATACAGTTAGGAAATTACTAGCTTTTTCAGGAAAAAAGAAAGAAAAAAAACTATTGGGGAAACAGTGGGTTTTCTTTTTCTTCAGTAAAACACAGTATTTTCTGTTAGCGTTATTTTAATATTTAGAGTATTAATGATACAACATATTGTCACTCTATTTGCAAATTACACTATTTTAAAATACGATTATGTATATCTATAGCTAAACATGTATTTCAAGTTACATTGTATACTATGATTTGATTTGTACTAGAACTCTGAAAAAGCAAGTGTTGTATAGAACACTTGCAATATTTTATGTTTAATTTTAAATGTTATTATATTTGTAATCCAGTACCTACAGATCACTAAAAAATTGCTATGACATGCACTGTATTTACTATTGCATTGTACAGAACACTACCAAATTTCTTATAGTAAATTCTTCACATAGAATTACGTAACACGAAATTTAGTGTAACTACTACTTATTGTAGCTACATGGACCTGAACTAATTCTATCATTACAGTGCACATCTTGGTAAGCTGCAGAGTGTGATCCTTCTGAAGCTTCTCAGTGCAGGCCTAATTATCCTTTTAAAGCACAAATATTATCATAAATCTTACTGCTGATCTGAGAACATTGTGAAGCTCATACAACTGATGTATTCATTTTTTGAAAGATAGGTCAGTGAGAATTTTACAGAAAATCAAATGTATGTTTATTTTGACAGAAACCGGAGGCACAACAGAACTGCTACTTTCTGATTTAAGAGGGTGAACTGACTGTTCAAAGAAAGGAGTATGTGCTATGTCAGAGATGAAAGATCTCGATCAGCTACTGTGTTTCACTAGACATTCTACGGAGGTTTTTAGTTTGTATTATTCTTCCTTTCATAAAATTTTTGAATTGGGTGTTACTTTTGGGGGACAAATAAAGTCAAATTATACTAATAATTTATGTCTACATGAGTGAGATTCTGTGGTGCCACATTCTTTGTTCAGACCTTTTACATGCCTTGGTGAATGTTCTAACAATACCTAAAGCAATGGATACTACTTTAAAAAGATTTCTTAATTTTGGTAATGCTATTACTTTTATCCCTGTAAGACAGGGTAATAATCAGAACGTGTGAGGCTTAAACTATATCTGTAAACTGAGTTTTGAACTATCTGAGAGAGGGACTTATCTGTCCTACAGTAGATGAATGAAAGATGAATTTTAGAAAGTCAACACCTTCCTCGCCTACTGCCCAGTTCTGCTGTTTAGCGGGATTTTCTCTTAGAAAAGGAGGACTTCAAGCCATCCTGATCAGGATTTGCTATTTTCCAGAAGGCAAACAGAAGCAGATTTTATGCTGCAAAGAGACAGCCTCACCAATAAGTAGTTGAAAGTATTGCGTGTCTTCTTGTTACAGTTATAATTTGTTGTAATCCCTCATGTACCTCACTGGACAACGAAGCCACTGCTTTCAGACTTAAGAGGGCTGTTTTTGAAATTGCCATTGCTTTTGCTAAAAAAAAGCAGATTCTCCCATTCTAGAGTCATTTTATTCAAATAAATCTTGATCTTTGGCATATGACAGACTGAGGATTAAAAAAAAAAAAAAAAAAAGGCCAAATCAGCATGGGTTTTGCGGAAGAAAAAAATCAAATGAAAATGAGATTTAAGCCAACTCTTACTGTGTCACATGAACCAAATAGTGTTAGGAGGACAAAAATAACCAGTTGGAACCAAGAAGCTTAAATTCCAGCTACCTTTGTTTTCTTGAAGCAAAGAGACTTCATCTTGTGTAATTGTATAGCCCCTTGTCATGGTATTCCATGTTAAGATAGTCTCACAGCTAATAATAGACATCAAACTAAAAATCTTTCTTAATGATATGGGAGTTGCTGTGATTCAACAAGTCTCTCATGTGAATTTGGACTTGTTATCTATTTTACATTTCTTACAGAAACAAGTATTTCTGAAAGACTCCCTGTTTCCAGAGACAGAAATTCCATAGGAAGAACTGAATTATTCAAGAAAGGTTTTTCTGCAGTTACTCTCCTTTAATTTTGATTCTTTAATAGCAGAATGTGTAGATTAGCTCTCAGTTAAAAAGTCAGTCTTTGTGCTGTCCGTTCTCCTAAATATTTGTATGTCTGGAGGTTGTAATAGCTGATAGGGTAAACTGTATAAGATATCTGTTAAATCTGATAGAAAGAAAATAGAAATATTCTCAGTGGCAGCATCCTAAGCAAAAAGGTCCACTGCTCTGTAGAAGACCCACCTGCCCTTCAGAAGAGTGTTTTATAAAGCACTATAGAGTAGACTTATTGTCCTCTGCTGTTGCATTCTTGGTAGGAATTCACTGCCTATGCTGAAAAAGAGGTATTCCTTTTATTTTTGTTTCCTGAGGGAGGAGAAGGGAAAGGTTCCTTCCTACACCATGTTTAAAACTAGAACAGAGCAAAATGCAATTCTCCATTTCTCTTAATGGCCATGAGTTTATTCATATCCATCACAAGAGGCAGAAATGTCACTGAGCAACAAATCTTTCATTCAGATTTTCATTCATTGCGGGTAATCTCACCTAGCTTGGAACCTTGAAGTGGGTAGTTTAATTTGATTTTTGTTTTTTTGGGGAGTAAAACAGTAGCAAGTGATGGAATATTACAGTCTGGAAAGGATTATTTGAAAGGGCTCTCTGAAAAACTCTTCTTAAAGTCAAAATCCTCCTCCTTCTAATTCATCTCCCTCTTCTATCATCTGCAGCATATATGTCTTAAGTTTTTGAGTATGCCCCAATCTAGCCTTTTTCTAAGGTTTTTGGTAAAAGGATAATTTGAGCCTAAGGTGGTGAAATATATCATATATATACACATATATATGATGTGTATGTGTGTGTGTATATATATACATATATACATACATATATATATATATAGATATACATACGCCCATATACATATATATACACACACCTCATACATATATAGCGCTATATATATATATGTGTGTGTGTGTGTGTGTGTGTGTGTGTGTGTGTATCAAATTAGGGCATAACTGAATTTAGTTGGTTACGTTATCCCTCAGATCCTCAAAGGAACATGTAAGTAGCTAGTGTGATTCAGGGGAGCTCCACTGCAGTCTGTTGAGAAACAAGAGTTTACAAAAACTGGGAAACTCTCTAAAGCATGCTTGAAATTATTCTTGTTGGATTTTTGATCCTGTTTGTAAAAAAGAGGCTTAACAACTAGCTTTGGCTCTGGTTTTGTTTGTAGTATGTTGCTATTTTTAAAGCAATCAAAATTCATTTAGGTGTGGAAAACAAAATGCTGAACCGAACTGTATAGTCTTTAGGATATGTTGTCTTAGTGAGCATCCATTCAGGGAAGAATCATCTTGTGTTTCTGGAGAGATTTTTCTGCCCTGGTGAATTCTCAGAGTATCACATTTTAAAATTGATATTGGTCCATTCATTCAAGAAAAATGCAGATCTTTCATTCCTTTAAGTAGTATAATTAAAAATACTTTAAAGATAACTAAGATCTCGATGGTAAGCTTGATTCCCACCTGTATACATACTAAGCAAATGCAGCAGGAAGGAAGAGGTGAAGGAGCTATGCCAAATGTAGGTAGGTGCCTGGTCTTTTGAGATTAGTTGGTTCTAGAAAGTCTCTGGAAACCATGAAAGAGACCTGAAACAAGACTTTGGCTCACAGGAAACAATACTTCTTGAATGTGACAAATGTTTTACCATGGAGGCAGGAGCAACAATACAGATTAGGAGTCCTATGGGTTGACTTGGAAACCACTGTCTATAATGACAGACCCATCGTTATGTGAATTTTTCAGTCATACTTGTACCCAAAAGCCATTTATCCTTCATTTTCACTAATGAGATCTTTGCTTAATAATTTGAATTTGAAACGAAAGCATAGAAATTCATAAATTTAAGATGTTGATTGGTTTGGTTGTATGATTGCTTTGTGGGAAAGGAGAAGGTTTTAATGTTATGTTTGTGTTTGGATTTAATTTGTATGGTAAGTTAAGTATGAGATTTATGGAGTGCAATGTGCAGAATGTTTTATTTACTCTTCCAAAGACTATGAATACACACAACATCTGAATTTGATCTTTGGAAACCAAGTACAGGAAATATGGCATAATTTAATACTAATTGTCTTCCTTAATTGCACCTTCCATCTGTTTATTTGCTAGTTCTATACTTAAGTCATTACAGTATTTATTACTTGATTTCTGGTTGTTTGCTTTCTAGTGCTCTACTCTTTACATATAATATATATTTTTTATTATATATATTTTATTTTATGTTATCAGTTCTTATTCTGCTGAAAATTGAACTAATTTAATTTTGTTCCAGATGAAGTTTACCAGTGGGAGGGTATTTTCTTCTGTATGTGAGAAAATAGTGAAAAAATAATAATACATAATTTCAGCATGGGAAGGATATGACCAGTTCATTCAGTCTGTTTTATTTTATTTTTTTATTTTTTTTCCTGCGGTGCCAATGGGGCACTTAAATGCCAGAAGTTGGAAAATGCCATTATAGACAAGTTCTGTCTGATCATAAAAATTGCCTTAACCATAATCTGCAATAAAAGAAAGATGTGCTGTCTCAGTGATATCAGATGGTCTTTTCCTAAGAGTTACAGCTCTGGACAGATGTCTTCTGTGTATAGCTGTGTCAGTGGATGAGGTAACTCGTCATTCTCCCACCAAGTGGTTTGTGGAGCAATTTATATCCTTCCACATTTATTTCAGGAAAAATCATTCATGTTTATTCTAATTTGGCTGATTATTTTTTCCCTGTTGTCTGATGTAATTGAAAAACTTCTTTAGGAGAACATAGGGGAGCATGGTGCCTGCCTCAGGAAGAGGGCATCCATACATGGCCAAAGATTATTTTCTTTCAAACTGCATATTAAGAAAATCTGGAAAGAATTTTAAGAAACCTGAAATTAGTACTTAAATTCTGTAATTAACTGATATATGTCAGAAGAACTTCTGTATAATAGACGGGATAATTTTCATAGGTCTCTTCTCTGTTTCCTAAGAGGGAAAGTTTTATTCCCAATGTTGAAAACCAAATTAAACCTTTTTCTGGATTTGGTGTGGAAAGAGAGAGGGAGGGGGAAGAGCTGAAAGGAAACACTGTGTTTGTACACGGAGTTATTGCATATCTGTGTTATAGGCCTCACAGGATATTCACGTGTGTGCTTTTTTCAGATGTACACTGAAATCTGGAAGAAGCACATTTCAGGACCTCAATGAGGTGATTTAATTAAAGGTCAACTAAAATTGTGCTGGAAACCTTGGGGAAACTTGACAGTGGCTATTTAGAACAGGGGCTAACAGATTTAATTACTTTTGCAGGTCTCAGTTACAAATCAAGATAAGCAGAATACCTGTTGAGCCTATACAGTAGAGCATGATTTTACAGTTATTTTTGTCTTTTTCCTGTAAGTGGTGCAAAATCCATGTATTACTCAGAACCTCAGAAAAATCAAGTGGAATTTGTGTGAAGTGATTACTAAATAGCACATGAAGCAGGTATTGGAGGGATGGCTTCAGCAGCTCTGTCTGCCGTAGCAACCTATTGTATAACCCATTTTTTGTGAGTCCTTGAATCCCCCTTTGTCTGCTGTGGAGCAGAGTTGTACTTAACTCCGTGAGTGGCATCTGGAGGGGAAGAAAAACTTCCCTTCCAAATGAAATTATGAGTGAGCAGGGGGTTTCAGCCTAGGGAGATGAGCTTTGCAGTCTTGGTATGCCCAGTGTTCACGATAAACAGTGAAGGCTGACTGGAATTGCCAAACTGCCGAGCTGTGTAAGAGTGCAGCTTTATTCTCTTCTGCTAGCATGTTTGAATATGTTGCTACACGTTTTTTATTTATAAATGGAGCCTCTAAATGTAAGTGTTTATCCATGAGATATGCTTGCTTGTCAGGTGAGCAGGACAATTGATAAGCCTTTCAGTAAGGAAAAATGTGGAATGAGAGAGAGAAGGACATTTATTCATAAGAAAGGACAATGCTGGAAAAACATGTTTGTATGTGAAAAATACAGATAATAATATAGACAGATAACAGATATCTATAATACAAAGAGTGGCAAAGTTTAATAATAATACATAGAAGATGGATAACGCACAGAGAAAATTTTATTAGTGTACCAAAATGGGTTTTTGCTAATTCCAAAAATATTTATGCCGTGCCTGTGATGTATTATTGCCTGTTAGCCAAATTTGCCCCTCAAGATAGCATTCATATTTGAAAGGGGCTGAATATTGAAGGAAGTATTCACCCCAGATTTTTCAATTTTGTAAACCTTTCTGCCAGTTATGTCTCTTTTACAGATGAATCTGGTGACTCAGGCGAGGAGAATGGAAGGGTAAATATACTTTGGGGTGTTGATTTTAGAACAACTCTGCTTACACCTTAAGTATTTTATTGTTCAGTCATCTCATTTTTCATAAGCTGATGAACAGTAACTACTGATGTGTTTCACACTTCCATATTACTTAGCAGAAAGTGTTTTTATATTGCTTTGTTGTTTGTTTGGTCATGTGCACCTTCTTAATGTGTTTTTTAACCCCCATGACTCAGTTTCCTCACTACAAAATAGGGAGGATAGAATTTTTTCTTCTGTATTTTGTCTGTCTATACAGGTAAACCTTGGCAAAAAGAGTGTTTTCGTTTGTTTGTTTTTGTTTGCTTGTTTTTGTGAAAACCTGGAATGCTAGGGTTTCTTGTTTGAGTCTTGTAAGCACTTTTTCCTGTTCGGAAAGCATGTGCACTCTCTCCATTCTTTCTTGGAAGAGCGCTTTTTGTGCCACCCGTCTTTAGCTTCACCTTTAGCATTTATAAAAATGTTTTCCTCCCTAATAGATATTCTCCCAAATTTGTTTGTGTTGCACCGGTAATACAGACATCTCTGAACTAAAACTAAATCAAGCATCAGGTGTCTAGTTCTCAAACTGTGTTACTAAATTAACAGTCTGCTCTTTTGTATACCAAATGATGCTCGTGCATGGAGGATGGGGCCTCCAGTTGAAGGTGCCAGGTGCATTATCGCTAGGAGAATAGAAGTGGCAAGACCACAAAAAGAGTTAAAATATAAAAAAGCTTCTTGTGGAGAGCCTGTTTGGCATGAGGTTCATGAAAGGTGAGAATAAAGCACATTAATTAGTGGCTAATAAGTAAACCACCACCTTGATAGATAGGAACGCTGAGACTGCATCAAACTACCCTCGCAAAAACCTACAAAGGGTCTAATTTACAGGGCTATACACAATAACAAAGTATTTCTGTAATTACTGTTGAAAAAAGTCCCTTGTTCTTTGCGGCTGTCACTGAGAGAAGTAATTCATAATCTTTTAGGAAGACTTGTTTTTGTTTTGTTTATTCACAGCAAAGTTTTTTTGCTCTTTGACGGCATGGCATGTCTGGTCCTTTTCTGCTGTCAGCAATTAAGAGAAGGTCTCAACTGAGCAAAAAGGCTTTGTGACATAGAGAACATTTGCCTGAAATGTTCCCATGTGAGCCATGGGCTTGGTTACACTCTGAACGGGTGAAAAAAAAACAAGGCTTTTGTTAGAATGACAGGCAGGCAGCACAAGCAAAGTTTAACCCAAATCCTTTCGTTGATATTGGAAAGTCATAAGCCTTGAGATGACACTGGCACATTCAACATGCTGTGTGATCTGGGACTCTGTTGCTTGTATCACTGTGTAAATGTGTGTACAGTGTAAACATTTTATGAACTGCAGTTTCTGATCCATCGGTCTGTCTGGGCAAGAATGTCCCTTGATACTAAAAAGAACAGCAATCAGGACAGAATTGGTCAATGCGGCATGTCTAATGGTGGGAAGATATTTGAAGGACTCACTATAGACACAATAGGCTCTCTAAATAGCCTCTTTGCACCCGGAGTCTTATTGCAAACAGGTTCATTAAGGAGAGACATTCTGACACACAGCATCACAGTAATGAAAGTAGCTCTGTTTTTCTAATATTGTGTCTTGCCACTTCAGTTATGCTGCTGGTACAAGATTTCCCTTGTGTTGTTGTATATTTCTCTAGAAAAAGAATCAGTCTTCATAGAATATACAATTATTTTGTACAGGAATATATAACTCATACCTAAGAATCTGTCCTTCCTGTTTAGGTGCACTAGTGCAAAAATAATTGGCAATCACATCTTCAAAACCAAAAATGTGTTCACCTTTGATTTGAAGGGCTTAAATATGTTAAAATGGTTATGCCAGGAAAGTATACATATACAGTTGTAATATACTTTTCTGAATACACAAAGTCAGATAAAGTGTTGTTTGTGACCAAATAGAAAATGAATATTAGTATATTTTTTTCCCATGAGGCATCTTTGTTTGTTTATCTTCTTTTCTCTTTTCTTTAGGCACCAAAGTATAAGTTCATAGAGAGGAAAATACAAAAGGTTATAGTTTGTCCTACTTTACATATAACTGGTGTGTGATTTAAGCTGTTGGATTGGCTTAATGTATACTTTGAACATTATGACCATGGGGGGAAAAAAAGGTAATATTGGTTTAAAAGTGGATATGGAAAATTTAATGTGCTCGAGTGGGAACAATGGCATATTAAAAAAAAAACATTCATGACACAGATCTAATAATTCACTTGCCCCTGTAGGAATGGGATATCGGCTCTGATGCCGCTTGGTAGTTTATTTTTATATACGCCCCTGGTCCCTGCTGTATATCCTTCGTATGGGTTCCAGAGAAAAGAAAGAAAATAACCTGTAGGGAAATCAGCTTAGAAACCTTTCATTAAATACATTGTGTTTCATATCATGTCGTTCACAAAATCTCCAAGAAAGATAGAAAGTCTTATCTGACTGCATGTGTAAAATACTATATTTGAATACTATAATTTGCTGTAAGATTAAGGACCAAGGGTATAGACATATTCGTTATTTCATTATTCACTTATGCTTGATGGATAATGCTTCAGGGGTTCTTCTTTTCATTTTTTCTTGCCCAGCACAGATTTGCAGTTTTAACTTTTTATTTAATGCTGCAGAAAACACTCTTGTTCCCTCAGCCTTACTGTCCTGTTTCTTTGTAATGGGTATGATTTTTACTCTTTTGGAGGTATATTCTTTTTAAGGTTCTTTTTTTTTTTCACACAGCTATCAACATGATTTTCAAGTAGCTAAACTATACTGATTCTAAACAAAACAAAATTCCTTTTTTTGTCAGATCCTGAAAAATGGACCGTTTGTTATTACAATTACTTATTTGTCCTATCTGATGTTAAGAAGCTAGTAATTACTTTTAACCTGAATCTATGACTGAACAACAGGAATTACGTATCATGGTTTTAAAGGGCTTTAAATATCTGTCATTATTTTGACTGTTCTTAAAACATATGATAAGGGCAGGCAGATTTGGTCTTGTTACAGTCTTCTGCATCTAAGTAAAATTCATCAAATGAAAAAGGATAAACCTGGTTTGCTGAATAAATTATAGACTTCTATTTCTGAATTAATATTGTGTGTTAAATTGTTCATTTTATTACATGGAATACGTTAACAAATGTAGATATTCAGCTCCATTTGCAAACTAGTAGTAGACTAGTATTCACTGAGTTTACGGACAACCTAAACATGCATGTAAAAAAGGTTTGGAGTAGCAGTGCTGTCAGAGAGATTAAGTCTTCCCCACTTCTCCTTGTGCTTTCCCCTCTTTCTACCTTACACTTATGTCTTATTCTGCCCAATTTAATATTCAAATTTTTTTCTTTCATAAGAGTGCACAAAACATGGCATTCTTCATCCAAGCAGCCACAGGTTCCTATTCCATCTAATTCATAGCAGGAAAGGTGGCTATTCCTTTTTTTAACTCCAGCCTGGCTGGGTGTTACTTAACACCATGTATGTTCTGTCTCTGTAACATTTTGAGATTATTTGGATTTATTTGGACATTTGTTGATTGTGCAATGCCACAAGGAAGAAGAAAATTGGGAAGCAGGAAGAAGAAAGAGACTTACTGTATTGCCTCAGGTGTCCTATGACAAAGTATGGATGCTTAAGTATGACTGATGGATGGGAGAGGGAGCAGATTTTGCCTCCAAAGTTTGGTCCACTGCAGTAGTGGTGGCACTGAATTTTGTTTTCCGTTTGCCACTGCTGCGGCTACCAGATCTTTCCTACAGTCATGGCTGTTCTTACATCCCTGTCAGTGAAAACTGCCTGCCATCAAAATTGCAGTTTGAATATGACCACATCTGTAGCTCTGTATGTCCTAGTTGGAAGGGCATAGGCGTTATTTTGTCTACAACTGCTTATTTTTCTTTGATCTTATTTTGTATAAAGAGATTTATCTCAGAGGAGTAGCCTTGCATGACTTTTTGCGGTTGAGCTGGTGAGGCTCAGGCCAGCAAATTCACTTCTAGAGACAGGTCCCACGTTTGTGGAGCAGCAGTCAAGGGTTCTCTTGCTATGATGCACAATTTTTGGCCTTGATTTGGAGTGTCTGTAGTATGGGAGGCTTCTTGAAGCCAAATCTCTTGAAGACAAATCTCAGAGTGCTTAGACTATCAGGCATGGTCCAGTGCTCCCTTGGGTACACAGGAGAGGAAAGGTTGATACATTTGCAAAAGCATGCACTGCTAAAAGGATGAGAGGTAAGGGTAGCTTAATTTATTGTTTGTTTGTTTTGTTTTGTTTTTAACTATTATTAACGAAGGCATTTATCTTCCCAAAGAATTATTTTAATTAGATCTACCACCCCGCTCGTAATGAACTGAGCAGGTGTACACAGAAGAAGGTGTCATTAGCAACCTGTTTGGGTGTTCAGAGGTGACTGTACCAGGCCTGGCACTTTTGGGGGAGGGCTGACAGTCTGACAGGTCACTTGGACTCTGGCAGTCTTTCTGAGAGTTAACTTATGCCAAGCTTATATCACGCTGCTCTTGCTTTTAGACTAGTCACTGAAAGACAGAGAGGGGATTGCCTTCATCTGAGATGGCAACAGTGATATTTTAATTTGTTTATTGCTGTCATTTTTAGACTTTTTTTTTTCAATATCCAGGAAGGCCAGCTGTCTGGCTTTTTAATCCTTGTGTGGAATTCACCTCTGCTCTGCTTACTAAGTGGTACTGACACCAGATAATGACCAAGGAGCTGGCAAGTAATAAAGAGGCCTGATTTTGCAGTTAGCTTCTGTTGTGCTTTCTGTTACCCCTTCCTCACCTTTCTCCCTTCCCCTCCTCTCTTCCTTTCTTCCTTCTTGCCTTTCCTTTCCTCTTCCCACTCCCCTCCCCTTTCCATTCCTCTTCTCATGGCCCTTTCCTTTTCCTCTCCCGTCCTTCTGCCTCTCCCCTTTTCCTTTCCTTGCCCACAGCCTCTCCCATCTTCTGCATGTTCTTTACTCCTTCCAGCCTTCCCTTTCCCTCCTCCCCACTTCTCCTCTCCCATTCTTTCCCCTTTTTCTCCATCTTGCTTTCCCTTCCCTTCCCTGCGCCTTCCTTTCCCTCTTTCCCTGCTGTTTTGCACAGGCGCCCAAGTTGTAAGGCTTTCCGTAACACTTGGTGCTCATGCAGTGAGACTAGCACAGTAGCAATCACACACTTGATTTAGGATACTTAGCCACTGCTGTAATACAACAAACATGAAAAGAGCATCAGTCGGTGCCAACAGGAACGTCTGCTTTCCATATGCTGGCTTGCAGCCTGATTTAGAGGGTCCGGGGTATTAGCACTATCTAGGTTGGAAGCAAACTTTTAATGAAATATTCAAGAATTCCCTCTATTGGCATTTTTCCACATCTTCTCACATTTTCTATCCTCAACATTTCAGTTTCCTTCCAAATCTTAATTTCCTACATGTAGTCAAGACATTCTGAAGATGTATGCAAAAGGAGTGCCAGTGGAGATGAGTTAGCAAGTGACTATTGGAGCTGACTAGGTAGTCCTTTCTTTAGCATATTCTTTATGTGGTTGATTCTAATCTGTTGTTGCCCTGATGTTGGGAGATACAACACAACAGGGCTATCCTATTTTTTCTATGTCTCTCTGTTCGGGAAGTATCTGGACCCTGCCTCACTATGAGGTTCACGTTCGTATGTGTGTGAATACAAGAAATAAACTTCTATATATTTTACCTCACCAGGCTGCTTGACTTTCATGTTACTTCCCCAAATCTGTAGTAATAAATACTGTACCAAAGTAATTGTCTTGTGCTATTTCCTTTTCTTACCTTTTTTTATTTTTATTTTTATTTTTATTTTTATTTTTATTTTTATTTTTATTTTTTATTTATTTATTTGTTTATTTTTCCCTTTTCTCCCCTCTGTTCTCTTAGCTGCGCTGTCAGATAGGACTTCAAAGCTCCTGTCTCATTCGTGTTATCGTCTACCAGTGTATTTACAACTTGGTAACATCCTATGTGTGAGTAAGGGAAAAAGACATTTTTGGTTTGTGAAATGAGCTTAAGCTCTTCAGCAGGTGCAAGAACCCTCAATGCTCCAAGGGGAAGCTTATGCAAAGTTGAAAGAAATTAACCTCAATTAAAAGGAATATTGATTGATAGTTACAGAGATAAATATGATATATTACTCAAGAAAAAAAAACCTACATTAAAAGAACATTAAAGTTGTGACAGAAACACTAAAAGCAAGAAACCTGCAACACGGGGTGAAATGTAAAATTGTTTACATCTCTTTGTAACATGTAATTCTAATAGGACACAGTAAGGAATTAGTTAAGAATAACCCCTATTAAGCCTAGGAATTAGGATTCTTTAGGGTATATTCTCATCTTGATTTGCAGAGATTCTTCTGTTCAGCAGTCATTAAACATTTTAAACTGAATATTTGGGACCCTTCAACTATGAAACTCTCTTCAGTGTTTTCCATTAGTGAGTGCTTAGTTTCTTTATTATTTTTTTCCCTGAGGTACAAGTCTTTGAAATTCTGTAGACAAATAATGATGACCTATGAAACTGTTATTGGTAGGGTAAAAAATTTACATACAGTAGAAACAAGCAAGGATCTAAGAAAGAGAGGTGTGACTGGAACCCCAGAACTTCAGTTATATTAACATTGGTCTTTACCAGTGGAGCTTATAGAAAAACAGCAAAAACTACAGCTTTGACATCTATAATAGGTTACATGGGTTAAGTAGTTGGCCACATGGACCAGTTGGTAATAGGTAGCATTGCTCACATACTCACTTTTAATATTTGTCAGTAGGACCAAGTTCTGCTCCATATCACCTGCTGACCCACTGAATTCAACAGGTGTGCAAACTGTACTTAAAAGTTTGCTATTAGTTGGGTACAACAGCCAGCACCATATTAAAAAGTGTCCTCAGCAGCCTAGGAGATGCCAATCCTAAACTAAGGAATTTAAAAATAAAATTTGTAGCTATTGAATATGTGGATTTCTCTGGAAATACATATCTTCTCTAACGATAAAAAGCAGTTATAGTAGGACAAACTCTGGTTCTTTTGACTCCCTACTGGGAGCAGCTGCTGTTAAGAATGAGCCAAGGATTCATCTCCTCCATTGGGAAGCTGCAACATTTTTTTTCCCTCTCTCTATCTGGAGCACAGAAGAAGGGGAAGTGATAATTCCTTTGGAAAGCCACATTTAACAACCATCTGTTAGGTGATAATACATGTGTTCCTAGAGAATTAGCATGGTTGAACTCCATTGAGTGGAATGACACAGCTATGAGCTCAGTGAAGCCTTGCTATAAAAAGTGACAGTTCTTTGAAAAGTATGTAATGTGAGACTTTATCTTCAACTTAAAGTAACTGGAGTTTCCTTATAGTAGTCACCTTCAGAGTATCTTTTAATATCTCTGCATTACGTAATACATATACATAATACATACACATATATACATTTCTCTCAAATGTTTATTTATACATACACACACACACACACACACACACACACACACAGATATGTGTGAGAGTCCTTAGCCTTTGCAGAGAGATATTTTCTGAGGCCAAAGTTTTGTTGCGATTCTTTGTAATACTTGAAATCTCCATAATGATAGAGACAGGTGCATGACACCTGTAATGAATCTGCAAGTTGTAGAGTAGAGTAGGATAGCTTACAAGATTAGAATGGACATGAATGAAACTGAGAATTGTTTTCTGTGTCTTCGTTAAATTTACGAATTTGCAAAACTGAACAACCTGTAAAGACAGAACTTTCATGACAAACAGCAGGTGTTCTGTTCTTTCTTTCAAGTATAGTAGATGAAGCATGGGGAGTTAAGAAGTGACAGTGTAAGCGTGGCCATGGCAATTTGGTGGTAGGTGTGAAAAAAATAACCATTATTTGAAAGCAGCAAAGGGAAGGCACAAGAGGTAAGGATGATTCTAACAAAGTGATAGGATTTGCCATGAGTCATGTCAGCTTTTGTGTTAGGACAGGCCACAGGTTATGCCTAGGTACTGGCATTGACAAGCCAAAGCAGAGTGGTCAGATGGACCCTATGTATGTTCGTTAGAACCTGATAATCTTTTGACCAAAAAGAATAGGTAGGGAATAGCAAGAGAACTGTGGAACAAGTTGGGGAGAGAAGAGGAAGATCAGGACCACCAGAATGAAGAATGTGAGAATAAAAAATCCTTTCCTTAAAATCAACTGCTCTGTTGCTACAGACCTGGTTCTGTTGTTGTCCCACATCTGCAGGGAAACATTTGTTTCCATGACTTTTCTGGCATCTCTTTTACCTATCTCACCTGGAAAGTAGCAGAAATCCCTTTACTCATCATGTTAGGACAACATTCAGGACTTAAGAAGAGTTTCCCATTGCTACTGTTCATCATCTGTCTCCTGGCAAGAACTTGAATGTGCAAACTTCACAAATGTTGGCTCTATCATTTTCATACTATTGAGTATGCTGAACAAAAAGGTAAGTTGTTTGGCTGTGACTACCAGCCAGTGAGGTGTAGCTGTTCTAGAAAGCTGATAACATGCTGGTTGTATTTTGGTACCTTGGTGCAGTTTTCCTATCATCCCAGATATTTTTTAGATTTTGTCTTGTCAGTTTTGCCTTAGATTAGTGGTTTGTTAGTTACATTTCTGCAACTAGGCTTTGAGGAACCAGCACCTCCATGGCAGACAGAAAAGTAGGGGGAACAGCAGCTGAGGTGTGCAGCGTGAGGGAGCTGACCGTGCAGGTTCACAGAGCCCTTAGCAAGGCTTGCCTACAATTAGTTTGGTGAATATTGTGAAAAGATTGCTATATGGTGTATATTTTATCATTTCCTCTGATTTCAGTTGAAGGAAATATGAGAGCTCATTCTTTACGCAGTATATGATGGTTTGCTAAGGTCAAAGGTTGGAAAAAAGCCAAAATAGTACATTCAAAGTATATTACTGTTTGTCAAATTAATGGAGAATTTGATTGGTCATCTGAAACATTTATAGTGTTCCATCTAAAAAAAAAATATTCTAATGTGTTAAAATGCACGCACAGAGGGTTTAATTCTAGAAAAGTACAGGTGAATAATCTTACACCTGTAAAGTTATGGGATGGAGTAACTATGCATATCTGCAAGGATAAAGTTTTTGCAGATGTTTTTTTCAGAAGTGGATTGTTATTTCTGCCAGCAGCTAACATATGTGCAAAAGCACAGCCGTTTGCCTGACTGTCCCATTTCATGTGCTATGTGAATATATATGCAATCAAACTTGTGTATTTAGCTCCCAAAGCCTGACCCTCAATGTACATACTTTTGTTTTCAATTGAAAAAACAAATGTTGAGAGGCTAAGAGTTCACAGAGTATTAACTGAAAATAAAATTGACTTAGTTCTTCTGCTGTATTAGAGGAACATTCTGTGCTCTGTCAGTCTTTGTTTTCTATAGGCAAAAGTAAAATCTGCAAGCCTGCTGGAGTTTTAAATGCAATATAAATGTCATGCATAATCATAACAAGTATGCAAAATGTTTTAAAACATTTGTATTGTATGGAAGTAATTACTGGCACCAAGTGCATCACACGCCCCTTAGATGGGCTAAAGCCAAAAGAAACGAAGGTCTCTAAACAAAATCACTTTGTGTGGGTGGGAAGAGAGCAAATTTAACTTTTATTAGGAAGCAACATTGAGCTGTATTTTAATGCCAATCACATACTCTGTGACTCAAATAAATACGCAATAAAATTGTTCTGTGTTAGGCTAAGGTTACTTTTTCCCATTGTTCCCTGTCATAAGTCTTTCAAAGGAGACCCTTGCATTTGTACAGTAGAAATCCTTAAGGTATGATGTTTGAAAATAGGAATCTGGCTTATAGCAGGAAAACATTGTTCTATTTGCTGTGTGGCCAGCTTTGTGGTTGCCGAGATACTATACAGCATTTTTTCTCAGCATGTTAATTTTTATTCCTTGTAGTAAACCAGTACTGCCTCCCATGCTCCCATTTCATATCTGTAGGTCGCCATGATTGCTCTGCCAAGTGCTTTGTTCGGTGGCACATTTACAGTTTTGGAGGAAATGAGCAGTTTTCTCAGGAATCCTGCTTTCTGATACGGATGAAACTGTGGCACGCAGTTTGTACATATGGAGACTGCAACAACTCTTCCTTCTTGACTCGTGAAGGCAGATGCTTATTTTCATTTGAAGACATGTGTTCTCATATGTTAATAACTTTCTCTTCCCTTGCATAGCTTTTTCCTCAAGCACAGGCTGTTGCACATCTCTGTGAGATCCTGATGTGTGTCATGCTAAGTGTCCGTTTCTGCCCCTTGAGAATCCTTAAGAACTTGCATGCATAAATTAGGGCCATTTTTTCTTCCATGCTAGCTGGCCTAATAATGGACATTGCCTCTTCTGACAATTTCTCTTTATGTCTATTTAAAAAGAAGGAGAGTATCTCTCTTCATATCCTGGGCTATTAGTGACAGCAATTGTGCTACTTCATTGCACATGGGAAGAAAGACCCAGAAATAAAGTGCAGAACATTTCGAAGTTAGAGTATTTTCTCCACCAATACTTGCAGCCCTTGTTTAAAACCAGCATTACTTCCCTGAGGAAATACTTTCTCATGGTATTTCCTGCTGCAACTTGTCATAGTGAGGCATTTGGGAGTTTCCCCCAGCAGACTGAACCATGATGCTCTCACTTATGTGGACGCACACTTGAGTCATTATGCTGCCACTTTGTTATAGTTAGTGATCGTGTGTGTGGTATGTACTGTACTGAGCTAAATTCAAGCTGATTTCTGAATAAGGGAGCATACTTTTATTGCAGACATGTAAGACACATTGCTTCGTATTTGTTCTGTGGTGTTCCATATGGTAGTATAAGTCGTATAATAAAAAAGCCTGGATGTCACACTCAGGATTTGTGAAAATAAAGCATTAGAAAACCACATGTAAAATGCATTGTATATTTTGTTCCATAGGTCAGTAGAAGAGCTTTTATGAATACTGCAACTGTGCTTGTCGTGTTTCTGGTGGGCCAGTGTAGTTTTTGGACGATAACGCTGTAGCAGCGGGTGTGATGGTCCTCCTAGAGCAGTAGGGACAGATTCAAGCAGCATAGTTAGAAAGTTTTGAATAAAATGGGTGTGGGACTATGGTTTATGCAGTATGGGCTAGGAAAATAGAGGGAGAATACAGAAGCAGATGAGGGCTGTAGGGCATAGGGTGCATAGAGGAGACTAGGATCAGATTATATTAAAGTAAAATGAGGCATATATTGCACTATTTGTGTGTGTGTGTGCATTAGGAATTTATCTGTGGGTTAGAGTGTCATACTAAATAGACTACACTTTGTGGGTTTTATCATCATCAGAATCCCCTGATGGAATTATAAGCCTGTAATTTAGATACCTGTCTATCTCAAATTATCAGAGAGAATATGGAACAGTGTGGATAAAACAAAGAGCAAAACCACAGTCCTACCCCCTCAAAATTCCTGCTGAGCTTCAGGGTGAATTCCAGTTAATAAAAAAAAGGCACTCCCTTTTGGCTGGAAAAGAGAAATTTTAACAGGAGTGACTCTGTGTGTGTGTGTGTGTGAACTGTGTGGGTACACATGCGCGCGCGCACACACTAGGTAGGCAGATACTGGATTGGTGCCTTTGAAAGTGTCTGTTAATTCTGTATGATAGACCAGTTTTGCTTCCTGTAAGGTAAAAGGCTGGTTCTTAATATTCTTAAAATAATATTTGCCACTTGCACAAGTGATTTCCATTTATAAAGTCATTTTTGAATGTTAATTTTTCCTGTATCTCTATTAGGTAGCTGAAGCATAAGTCCTATGTTACATGCAGTTTAAAGTCACATCCTTGGAAGTGACTTGTAAATTTGGTTTCCTGATTTAGGTCCTGTCAGGCTCTGATTACTCTAACCATCCACAGCTGTGACAGAAGTCAACTGGAACAGCAAATCAGTGCCTATGAACATGAAATCAGGATTCCAAAAAATGAAACCCTGTAGGAGAGACCGTATTTTTCTCAGTGAAAAGGTTGTTTGATATGCTGTTAAACTGGCCTGGATTAGCGTGCAGCAAAGCTTTATTTCTTGGTTTGTGGCTTAATCCACTAGAAAAAAAAAGTACCTCACTGGGGAAGTTTTCTGTTGTCTCCATGCATACCCATAATGTTCAGGCGTGTTCTCACTGCCTATAGACCATTTTAATTGCGTGCAGTTTCATGATCATGTTATGGCAAGTGTGGTTGAATTTGGAGTTATAGTGTGGCCTTTCTTCCCTTCTCACATAAGAGGGAGTGCCCATGGCAACTCTCTCTGTGAACGAAGCAGAAATTTGCTAGTTAAACAGTTCCTTCCTATGTGATTAACTGATTTCATATATTTATTTACTTGAGGTGGTAGGGTACTCAGATGCACTCAGTACATATTGGGGATACCTAGATTTCGTACTGCAATTGTACATCAACATACAAAACATCAGCTCTGTTTCATCTTCCTTGGATTGAAGTGAATTATGACCCAGACTGCAAATGACAGTGAAATAACTGTAACAGCCTGTCTTAAGAGAGTCTGATAATACAGGTTTAAATGTTGATACCATGATTTTCTTTAACATTCATAAAGCTAAAAAAAAAAAAGAGATATATAGTATAAAGAAGCTTTTATTCAGCTTTGCAAAAAATATGCATGTCAAGTCATCTGAGAACGTTTTTTAAAAGCACATGTAATTTTTTTATCATTCTTTTTAGTTAACGAGTAGATTCCTAATGTCTGAGCTGGTAAATATTCTAGCCACTTTCAGAAGTTGATGTTGTACTACTGTTTTTGATTTGCACAGACTTTGTTGCTTGTGGTACACCCTTCCTGTGTTACCTACTTATCATCTCTTTGTACTGCATTCTTTAAGTTAACTTCATCAGATGAAATACAGTGCTCAGTATATTTCTATCTTTGATAGGCAGGCTTTTGTTATTCGTGTTTTATATTCCTGCCCTTAGCAGCTCTTCCTTGACTATAAGGGTCATTTTGGACAGCCAAACAAAGTGAGACAGAAAAAGGTAGAAGAAACTTTTATTTAACAATTGAAGTTTTTATAATTTGATTTTATATTGTCTCATATGTATATTTAAAGAGCTTGGCCAAATGATGACTTTGACAAAGATTTAACAAAACAGAAGTGTGAAGTGTTCTTTAGGCAGGGCTATCAGTTTTAATGGGTTTATCTTAGACAGTTCTTCAGTTGTGAAAGTGTCAGTTAATAATTTACCCATCCCAAGAGGCAGTGGAAGCAATCGCGCTGCAGCGAGCAGCTCTTGGGCCTGTCGCTGCACTGCAGCTCATCGGACTACAGAACTGTGCCATTGGATGCGACATCAGCACTGTGTCTAAACTTTGACAAATGAAGCCTTGTAACAGCTTGTAAGGCATGGGAAGTTTTGGAACGAGCAAATAGCTCTGCAGCTGATTTCTGCAGTAATGGATTACTGTAAATGTCCACTGCTGCAGATCAGAAGGAACATGGGGTAAAATGAAAGGTTTTGGGGTTGGGAGTTGGGATTTTCTCCTGGTATGCCTTTTTTTCCCTTTTTTTTTTTTTTTTTTTTTTTTGGTAGAGCGTGCCTGAAGCCTATTGTTTCTAAATGTTTCTAAATCTCCAGAGGTGGAGAGATGGCAATTTTTTCTTGGTATTTGGAATGTAAATGTTATGCTCTGATGATACATTGCAAGAGTGGAAGTTTTCTACCAGAAATGTGAATATTTAACATCAAAAAAGCCTGAAATATGGTACTTTTACCATCACCCTTTACCATGCAATTTGTTCGGATGCAGTTGTTAACATGAAATTGCTGTAGATTAAACACCATTTATGTGAATTTTATTCCTACATGTACTCATTGAATTATACTGTACTACCAGCATGGTAAGTTTTGTAATTTGTTTTCCACTGTATGAAGAATGTTTCTCTACAAATACTCACTTTCGAATGCATATTTTTTATTAGACATTATGCCATTCTAAAGATTTACAGTTATTTAATAATGATTTAGTATGGTAGTTTATTCTGCCAGCTGTGGCACATTTTTACTGGAATTTGTAAATCAAATGTATATTGAAATTCACTAGAAACATGCGTTTCAGATTCTGATGCAATGTACTCTAAAATTGTTTTTCAGAAGTGGGCAGCTTTGTGAGTGAACTGTAACTTTCAGTTTCTGATGTTATATTTAAGCTTATCTTCCACCTATTTTATTCCCTTGCCAATCTTAGCTGTTTTACTTACTTCAGGAGTAGTGAATCTTGGTGCTACTGTAGGAAACAAACAGCAATAAAACTGTACAGTCATCGACTTTGTCCTCCAAGGCATCAGTATCAAATCATGCACTTGACCTGAAGTGATCAAGTCACGTTAAGGATTAGGAAGACAACCTGACAGCAATTTCTGTGTGCTTCTAATTGCTGTCTGTGTGTTGTGATAGAAGGTGCATGTCTTGAATTTAGTGAGTCATAAGAGACGCTGAGTGGAACTAGTATTCGAGGGGATTGAAAAATGTGTGTATATGGAAGGGAAGAGAGAGGAAACCAGGAATATTTTCACAATATTTTGTAAAATTTTTAGCAGATTTTTAAAATTGTATTGTGTCTTTTGCCTCTTAACTGCAAAAAGTTATAATTAGTTCATCTTAAAGTGCTAGCAAAGTATCATGCCAGTATCTCTTTTAAAATTGTAAATTTGATACCTGCCATTCTTGGCTCTTTGGAAATCTGGCACAAGCTGTGGGTGTGAAATACTCCTGCAAATTCCAGCTCTGTGTATCAGTTTCCTAATAGTAAAAATCAAAATGAGATACTTCCCTTCTTCTATCTTTTGTCTGTCTTGATTATTCAGGCTATAAACCTTTCTAGACAGGAACTGTCTCTTCCTTTTGTTTGTACAGCACCCAGCACAGCTGCGGGAGTGAGAGGGGTTGAGTTTCGTTAAGTCTTCTAGATTTTGTTTGGATACTAATAGGATGCAGCTATGGTAATAGCAATGAAGCTATCTTTCAATTCACTTGTAAATAAATCTAAGACAAATTGTCTTTAAGTGCACATTGGAAAATGTGCTATCTTCTTAGAGAGATTTTTACCCAAGCTCATGTATGAGAATATAGGCTTAGGACTATTTAAAAAAAAAAAAAAAAATGTATAGAGAAGAACTTGGTGATGCAAGACTCTGTGGGTTTGGTTGTGATCTCAAAAACAAAGCATCTATTGCTTCATACTTTGTGAAAATCAGCTGCTGTGCATGTGTACATAAGTATAGGATCCTAGTTTGCCAGATAAGCAGCAATGCTTTATTGTTTATCAAAGATAAGAATTAAGCTTTAAATCTAAAATGCATTGAATACAGCGCTTGAGGATATCAACAAGTTGCTAGATTCTTTTGCATCTGATCTCATCATGACAACAAATAAAATTGCCATGAAAGTATTAAAACAAGAGAGAAAGAAAGAGTAGTATAGCATTCCTAAATGAAAAACTACAGATTTTAGTTACTGTTACTGAACTTGTGAATGTGATCTGTTAGAAAAAATAGATAAATGAAATAAATACATTCACCTACCCCCCCCAAAAAAAGCATAAAATATAATGCAAAATCACTGATTGAGAAAAAGGAATTTTTTTCCCATTTACATTTCATGTACAGACATGGGATGATTTTGTAGTGCGACTACAGGAGTGTTCAGAGAAGTATTCATTCAAGAGTTAATTCCCTAAATAATTAAAAAAAAAAACATATTTTTTTAAACTTAAGAATGCTACATTATTTGACAGGAAACAGCTAATGTTTACTTTGATACTTTCCAGGTTCTTTTCTTCTCAATTTCCTACACACAGTAGCTGTCCTCCAAGCACATTGATGCTTACCTTGTAGTCCTTTCGAAAAGTGACCTGCAAGGAAGTATGTCTGCTTGTGTCTTGATTTTTCTTATTTTGGCAGATTTTTATTTCCTTAATTCTTCTTGTATTAATTTTGAATGTGAGGAGGAGGTGAAAGCATAGGAAAAGCTTTCATTTTTAAAATTCCTACAGTGCTTTATCTATTTATTTATTTATTTTTCCAGTTTAAAACTTGCTGAGAGATTCCTTCTTTACAATGCTGGAGGAGCAATTCTCTAGGAAAAGAGAGAAAAGCCAATTTTCATATTTTTAATTTAATGTTTCTCCCTTTATCAAAATGTGATCCTAAGACAAATTCCTTTGCTTAGGTAAAACAGAGCATATTTTTGTTTTCTTGCAGTTCAACTTAAGATGGCAGAATTTTGACTCCTAAATTTCCTTCAGAGTAACAGGAGTGTAAAATATGTCAAGAGGTTTCAAATCCTTATAGACACCAAGTTTTACAAGAAATTCTTACTCACTAGTTCATCAGAAATCTTCAAGTTTTCTGCACCTTTGGACAACAGGAGAGCAGCTGACAAACTTTTTCCCAGGTTTATTTTCTATGTGCAAGTATCCTTTATTTTTTGTAAAGTGGATCTAGTTTTATGACTGATTTTTAACTTGTTTATAGGTATTTGGGAAGTGAACTAGATGAAGGAAAACAGGTATTTATCATACTGGAATTGTCCTGCGCTGCGATGGTTGCCTGTGTAGTTCTGTGTCTGACATATAAGCAGATTTGTATAGAATAGCTCTTTTTGCTGATTGGCTTGGCTAGTTCTAATGGGGACTGAAGTGTGGTCGGATGGATGTTAGGAGAGGAAGGGAGGAGAGATCTGCTACTGGCATCCCGAGGAGGAGTGGTGGGGGATCATAGATGCTCATGCCTCTCCCTTGCTCAGGGTCCTGCGCCTCCTATGGGTCATAGGAATGTTCGAGGAAGGGCTTTCTTTCTGCAGCTCCCATCAGTCAGTTGTGGGAGAAACCATTTGATGGTTTTGTTGTCCTTTCCCCGTGTTTTTCATGTAACCATCCTACCACTGTTTTACTTTGTTGACATCTGCCTATATTTCAAAGACTTACTTAGGACTAAGAAGGAGGATTTCCCTTGGACAAAATTAACAAGGTTTTTGAAGGGATATTCATGTACCCCACAATATCTTGCAAAGCATATTTTGAGATTGAAAGGAATAAAAGAAAAACCTGAATCTCAAGTAGTGAAATATTTATGTCCAGCAGTTGTGACTTTGGCTTGTTACCCAACACAGCGGAAAGGCTGAAACATGCCAATCATTAGGATATATAGAATTCATAGAATCACAGAAGGCTTAAGGTTGGAAGGGACCTCTAGAGATCATCTAGTCCAACCCCCTGCACACGCAGGGTCACCTAGAGCAGGTGGCTCAGGACTGCGTCCAAGCGGGTTGGGAAGATCTCCAGAGAAGGAGACTCCACAGCCTCCCTGGGCAGCCTGTGCCAGGGCTCTGGCACCCTCACTGTAAGAGACATAGCTTAAGAGACATAGCTTTTTGTTTTGGGACCCATTAGTACACAGGGTAGGCGTTTGCAGCTCTTTCAGGCTAAAATGACTTGTCTTTCCCTACCTGCCTTCAGAAAGGGTCTAAGGATTGTGCAGAAGAGGGTACAAGGTGTATTAGGAGGGAGGAGGACATGTTTCTGCTTCTCCCTTGTGCACGTGGTAGAGCTACTAGGGCCCTTGAAGGTGCAGCACGGAGCTTCCTAACATGTGGTTGTTAAAGCTGCCCATGGCCCTATCACTGCAGGCCAAAGGGGAAGAAGCACCCAGCGTAGCAGATGTGGGCAATAGCAGTGTTATCTGGAAAACCACCCCATTTCTTCTATCCTTGTCCTTTCCATTATGGACAGACTGGCAGATCCTTCCTGGGTGCCAGCCTTGTAAATCTGCCACAGTTTCTGTAAGGAAAAAATCTACCCCAGTCTACAAATAGGACTTCTAAGGCCCCTCTGCATGTCAGCCCGTACCATGTAGGCGATGCATGAAAGCCAAGGCAGAAATTAGGTTCTTGTCTGTTGTGATGTTCCTGTAGAACATACTTTCCCGCTTTTCCCCAGCACTCCCTTTTTCTCCTTAATCGTGTGAATGGAGACCCAAAAGCTTCAGTTTCAGGGCTGGCTTCTGAAGAAAACCAGTGTGGTTGAGCTGTGGGCTGGGAGCAGGGGTTTGCATTGGCACAGGGCGATGGGTGCTTTGGGGCTGGAGCGCACACAGCTGTGGGTTCCAGATGCTTGCTATCCTGTATTCATGTGGCTTGTCTGTGAAACCATGGCACCCGCAAGGCTATACAAAGGTCCACGCCTCTGGTGCTGTGGGAAGCACTCCCAGCTAGAGAACGTTCAGTTTTTAAAGGGAATTAGAACAAGTTTTACAGATATCCAGCTCAGACAGGTTTAGGTTATGTGAAATGCTCCACATGGGTTTTGTTTCAAGAGAGATTCAGACAATTTTCTGCGTGAAGATTTTGGTGTCCTCATGCATACAAGATTTGGAATCTTGAAGATGAACTGAAGAAGTAACAAGCTTGTTTGCCCGGTAATATCTTAATTTTATAGAAGCTCAACCTGTTCATATCGCTCATATGGCTGGCATAACCAGTCTGTAAATACTGTAGAAATGTGCTTTCCATGTTTACAGAGGTTAGGTACCTCTTCACGTACCTCTCTGTGGTAACACAGAGAACAACATCTTTAGTATGCTATGGAAAAGAAAAAGTACATATTGTGATTTTTTTTTCCAAATGCAATGAACACTCTCAGATGTTATTGCCTTAAAGAATTGTGTGTTTTCCACATTTCTTTTGAAAATCAGTTTTTTTTTCTGAAGGTGTATATAATTACTATTATCAGAAATATTTTTTCATTTTATGCTAAAGCCACTTGTTAAAAATATTCACCCAGACTATTAAATCTTGTATGTAAAATTTGGCAGAATAGAAAATATTTTAGTTTACTTTATAGTTTAAGCTCTGTCCCTGCAATCCTGTGATTTAATAAAGAAACGTCTTTGTACAGTATCTTTCACACAAACTTTATCTCCAAAAGACTGTGCAGAGTTAATAAAATTAAAAAGTTTTTTTTTTTTTTTTTTTTTTACTAGAAGTTAAGAGACATAGACATGAGAACAGAGACATATTGTTTCCAGATGAGGGCTGAAAATAGATGGAGAATGAGGGAGAGAAATGCAGCAGGGTGGTTCCAGATGGCAGGCATTGCAGCGGAGAAGGTTCTTGCAGCCATGTTGGCCGGAGCGTATAAAAGGACAAAAAAGCAGGCTGATGCCAAGCAGAGGAAGATGAAATATAAACTAATGAAAGTAATATTGTAGGAAATTCATGAAAGAATTTTAAAATGAGTGTCCTTTGTTATAATTGAGTGGAAGGCTGGATTTATTATTATGCAGTGAGAGTATGTCAGGTGAAAAGGATTTTTAAAAATTGAATTTTACTGATGCTATATACTCAGCAGGTGAGCTGGCATCTTATTTTTGGTATGTTTTCAAACAAAATAGTAGCTTGTAAGTATTTAAAAGTTTATTGAGTCTTATTGCACTTCTGAGTATCTTATAAATTATTTAATTGTCTGATGGATATGTGGCTACCTAACTATAGGGCATGAAATATGCACTGTTCCTCTAATACACTGGAGGGAGACCTGTTTATAAAGTATTTAGTATTGGTTTTATAATGCACTGTTGTCAACAGGAGACCACGGAGCTCAAAGATCAATCTCATTTTGGCCCACAGTATTAATGCTGCTTTATGAAACTCTGTGACAGGTCACTTAGACAACAGCTCTTAATGAAAGGACTTTGTGCCAGTGTGTGGTCGTATGACTGTCTGCTAGCAAGGCATGCTTCGGCCGCTGCCAAGGCTGCAGATGAATCTCTTTGTCCAAGTCCCCGAGGTGACTTTGTGGCTGCTGCTGCTGCTGGCCAGGTGATGGAGCTCATCATTTCCCCCGTCCTCTGGAGAGAAGAGAGACAGAGACTGCTGAGTTCCTGCTAATGCAGCTCTTGCTAATTGTCCAGAGAGCTCGTAGGACACTGGGCAGCGCAGGCAGCTCCGCGTACTGCGAATGAGTCAGTAATTAGAAAAACATCGCTGCTCTTAATTCAGCCTTGCGTTTGTGCATGGGCTGTCTTTTCAGCCATCTAAAATGCAGCTGTTCTATAAACAATCCGGATTTTTAGGTCAGTTTAGTTATTTAATTATCTTAGGTTTTAGACACTAAATAATTGTTACTAGGAATTGGCACAATGTAATGTATTATCAAATAATTAGATCATAAGCTTAGCCTAGGCTTAAACCCTATAGGCTGTTGTGGGATCCAAAGACATTGCTTGTTATGGAAACTGGTTACTAAAAGGGTGAGAATAATGAAATTAAGTATCAGAGGATGAACTGCTTTGTCTTACACCAAACTAGTGTTCAACAAACAATTCCCAAGGTTTTAAAACATTTTTCAGGGATGAACAGCAAAACTTGAGTCTAATAGTAAATAAAAAACACAAACCTTTCTTAATCCAACATCATCAATAGCTGGAAGATCCTGGATATAGTAATACTCTTCTAAAATTGCATGGTGATAATCTGTGGAAATATACGTGTCAAAATACGTTGCTTTTTGGATCGAAGTGTTTCAGTTCTCCTTTTTAATGACTTAGATTGGGTTGCTGCTTCTGTTTTGCGACTGTTATTTTAACAGTTCCAGCGAAGCCTGCAGCTATTACATTTGAATCGCGAACTTAGGTCTCAGCAAATGCTCCTGATTTTGAAATATTTTATTTTAAAAGAGAAATACATTCATTTTAACGTTATTTATCTTGTTACTATGTGAGAAGTCATCTCTATCCTTTTTAATTCTTTGTAAATCTTTTAATAGGATGTCTGAATGACTGTTATTTCATTCATGTTATTTCATTAGATGTACAGTCTAAATGAAAATCTCCTGGAGTAATTTGGAGCCTGTTACATTTAGTGTGCTTTGAGTCAGATTCTAATGGCTTAACACAGCATCCTTTACCTTTTGCTGTAAAGAATTAAGTTGTAAATAGCTGATTCTGTGTCAAAGAAAAAAGCAGACACTAACGAAGATATGAAATGAAGATTGAATGTAAAACTGTGCTAAATGTGTGTATGATACCAGCGGCCCCCATTACCTACGTGCAAATTAAGAGTTTTGCACCAAGTTTTTGCTAGGCATGTAAAATCCTTCTCCTGAGAAAAGGAAGAGCTTGGTAGTTTACTATGTTGTTCATATATGTGTGGAGTTTATTATTAGTTAAAAGTGATGCTAATGTGTAGGGTACCTTTTAAACAGCAAGTTAAAATTTAGCAGGTTTCCTGCCTATGGTCTACAAATGGCATTGCTTGCAGTATTACTTTCATTAGATTGTCTGCTTTTACCAGGACATTGTCAAGTTACCTGTAGCTTAAAGGCTTTTTTATCCTCCAACTCACCTGCAGTCTTTCATTTATGTGGAAGTATGTCACACGTAAGCATGATGTTGTGATTCTTTCTGATTCATTTCTGTATTCTGCAGTTGTTGAGTAAGCACATTAGTAAATTTGGCACATCAGTGTTCCAAAGTAGGTCGAGAAGAACAGACATGATTTTCTCCTTAAAAAAAGAAAAGGAGTTTCAGGTGACCTGAACTTCAAATATTGACACATTTAAATAGCAAACAACAAACAACAAAACTAAAATAAGAAAACAAAAGTATATATTATTCATCTCCTACAGTTGACAGGAGCTTTCTTTAAACTCGTGTGTAATATGCTCCACATTCATCCCCCAAACCTGAAACTCTGAATCTCTGCCAATATTCACACTGTGATCATGTTAAATACTGAAGGATAGCATCTATAGATGGCAATGGCCTGTCTCTGTGCTTACTGTTTCTCCACCTGATAATTCTTTTGTTTCAGTAATTTGTTATAACGCAGTGGGTGAAAGCCCCACATTCTGCTGGTCTTTGCCTGGTGAGATTTGTATCCACAAGTAAAAGGTCAGAGTTTTCTCCCTCATTTTCGCTTGCATTCTGTGTTGTGGTGGTCTACGAGTGGGTTGGGGGTGCTAATACCTATATGGACAAAGTTGTGGTTGGGATCATCTGCAGTGCCACAGCCTGATGGGAGCGGAGCTTTCTTAGCAGGAAGGTGCACTTTCCGGGGCATAGCCAAAAGTTTGGTTTGGGGATAAAGGTCCTGTCACATCTCTTACTGTGTAATGGGGAAGAAATTAAATATTTCTCTAGGAAAAAAAAAAAAAAAAAGAAAGAAAAAAAAAGGATAAATAACCTTCTTAAAGTAGGCTATGGTCTGAAAGCTTGATTTTTAATTACAGGTAAAAACTTCAGTGATGTTTTAAAGTTCCTCCATACTTTGATTGTCTCAAGCTCTGTAGAGTGAACACTTGTGAGCCGAAAATTCTTTCCACAAAAAAAAAAAAAAAAAAAAGAAAAAAAATTTAAATGTGCACTTCTTTCAGAACCTGTGTGAATTAGGCTTGCCCATGCAAGTGGAAGACAGATTCCTAAATACACAATAGGTACAATCCATAAAGGTAGGGAAGAAGGATTCAGCAAGGACATTTGAAACACAGGGGGCTAAAAGTATTTGGTCTCATTGCCGCAAGATGACATAATCAGCTAGTCCGATAGATTTTGGTTGTAAGTCAGAAGTTACCTATTAAAACTTAGACAAAAAATGCTTTTCAAAGTAAGGATGACAGGTTTCAGAGAAAATACAGTGCTGCCAGTTTTTTTTTTTCTTTGGGATATGGAAATTTGGGTGGATTATCTGTTCAGAGGAGGCTTCCTTTATTAATTCTCTCCTCCCCCCACCCTTTTCATTTTAGACATCTGTTAACATTTCATAGAGTCTAACAGATGTTGCAAAGCGAGTCCCTTACATCATTCTTGGGGAGAAAGGGATGATAAAAAATGACATTTCCACAGTAGAATCACCACCTCTCTGAATATGACCATCATGATGGTTTTACATAATTTCCAAGAATAAGATTATACACCCTTATAGGACACAATTCACAATTCATTGTTATCCATGGGTAATGTGTAAGCATTATTTTTATGGACTCTGTTCACACATTACTGTAATGACAAAGAGAAGGAAGAATTCTGTCTCATTAGGTGAAGTACTTTTTTTTTTTTTGAAACAGCACTTTTTTTTTTGTATTAAACAACTCATTTTATATAAGCTTGGTTATTTCAGCACAAGCAAGGGCTGATTGTCATGCGATGTGGAGGACCATTTTCATTATTTTGGCCAGAACAGGGGTAGTTTTGTCCTGACGAGCTATTAGATGAATACCGGAGTGTGTCACATGAAAAACCACTGATCTTTAACCCAGCTATCTACTTAACCAAGCCTAGAAATGAATAGTGAATAAGGGAAGAGCAAAGGCCAGTTTACTGTCATTACAAATTACAGAAACTGTTAACATCTGCAGCAAAATGAACTCTGGGAATTACAGGTACTATCCAGTAAGTCAGTCGAGGGTACAAAGATTTAGGAAAATGGAGTAAGATCCCCTGTTTTGTGTATTGTGTGTCTTTACTATTGAAACGTGGTTCACTTGCATGAAAAGATGTAAAGATTTTCTGTATTTTTTCAGAATACCTATAAGAAAACCATAGAATTAATACCAAATGTAAGGAATGCTCTTTTAATATAATCAGTTGATAATTATCATTAAAAAGAAAGAGAAATAATAAACGTGTGGCTATGATTTTATGTTTTTTTTCCCAAGAGCATTCTGGGGGACACTGCTGCATGTACAGTTAATACAAACATTTATACGGAACTCCTAGATGTTAGAAAAACAAATACTGTAAAGATCAGTAACATTTTAAAATGATCAGTTATGGGAATTAATGCTTACAGGAAAACACCATTCTTTCTTGCCCTGCTAGTAGAATTGCATTGTCTCCCTACAGTCTTGTTAGCTCATACTAACTGAAATGCAAATTCTTTCCAACTAATTGGACCTCGTTGAACGTACATGTACAGTACATAGTTATATGCATGTAGATTTTTTTTTTACTAAATTCCTCTGTAATTATTTTCTTGATTAATATCTAAAGCAGAGACGTGGAACAAAAATCTCTTTAAAGAGTTTACATATTATTGAACATTAAAAAGATAGTAACTGTTGCATGTTTTAACAGCTTAATTAATAATACAGAATAATTGGAACAAAAAGAAGAAAATATTTTTTCCATGTTTAGTCATTCTGAACTATTTGTATTAACTCTTTGACTGAACTAATTAACACTGAAAAACTCATAATAATGGAATTTAGGAAAATAAGATACATTTGCATTAAATTCTGTATTTTCCTGATTAGACTTTCCTGTTGGCATGTTTTCTAACCTTTCTTACTATCTGGTGTGCCTCTTCATCAGTGTTTTTAAGAAAAGAGACAAAACAATAGCATTATTTTTTAAAAAAATCCACGAAAGTGTACATGTAAAGTAATAATTGTCATTTATAGTAAATAGTGAGTAGCAATTAGAAAGAAAAAAAAACAGTTTCAACCTCATGTACAGTTTACAAACGCCTCAAATTCTCAAAATCAAAGTAGACAACTGCAACTGCTCTGTGTTTTAAGTTTCATTAAAACCTGGATTTTGTAGCCACTTCTTCTGTTCAGCACCCCAATATTCCCATGAGCTGAAAATGTAAAATAATTTCACAGATCCTTTTATCTTTCAGCACAAATACCATTGGATAGCAGTAAAATACTTGCAGAACATATTCCTGATTAAAAACCTATTGAAAATGAGATTTTCTTTAGTGCATTTAAAAGGTTTTATTTTAAATGCTGTTAGAGCCCTTACCTTGTCTATACTGTTTCTGATTCTCATATGAGTTAGCCAAGGGGAAGAGAAAAAAAAATACTGTTCCACTCAGTTTGTGCCAAACTTGTGTACTAACAAGTAGTTCCTGTGCTTCCCACAGATGATTCAAAGAATATTTCTGCCTGCAAAGGAATTACAACAATAAGCAGAGGGCAATAGATTACAAAGGGAAGTACTGGAATTTTAACCTGGATTCTGCAAATTACAATTTTTGTTAAATCTTTTGTCAGTTTTGTCTCTTTCCCCCCCTTTTTTTCTTTTTTTTTTTTTTTCCTTTTTTTTTTTTTTTTTTCCTCACCCTAATAGCTGTACAGACGGAGAAGGCTTAGTTTATTGCTGTGGGAGGTGTACTTCTGTTTTATTTTTCCTGCAATTGTTACTTTTATCTCCTTACTGACTACTACTTTTCATATCCCTGTTTGAATTTCAGTAAGTATTTGTTTTCTTCTTTTTATATGCTGGCAGTAGCATGCTAAACCAGATGCTGTGTAGGCAGTGTACGTTTAAGGATGACCCACACTGTATGGGAGCTGGTGGACTAAATTTTGCCTCTTCTCTGTGTCACATTAGTCAGCAGGGGGGGAAAGAAGATTTCTTTCTTTAATATGTTCTTAAGCTGCGATGCAGCAGTCACACGTGTGGCAATTAAATGATAGTCCTCCTTTGATACAGTGGTGTGAATGTGCTTAGATTTCAAGTAGGGTTGTAGCAATCTGGCCAGGATTTCTACTTGGGAAGACCAGATTTGGATGTATTAGCTAGTCAGCCTAATAACCCTGTACAGACTGTATTGATTTTCTAGGAGAGAGTTTATGAACTAAATAAACTTGGAGTTGGTGTCTTAATAAACTGCTTCTCTCAGTCTGTCACATTTAGTTACAGAGCTCTGCAGTTTAGGGGAAAAAAAGGCTAATTCTGTTACAGATTGTTCACAGCAGGGTCTCCAAATTAGCCCTTTGTTTTGTAATGCCACCTTGCTTGGGCTCGCTTTGAGCACATTTCTCAGTTTTACCCTAATGAGTTGCAACACTGATAATGTGGCTGATGATCTTTCATTGATTTCACTATCACTTGCTTGTCTGGTAATTGATCCGTTGCTGAGCCTCTAGTTAATTATATCGGCTTTGACATGGCCCGCTCCACCGGGAATTTCAAGTCTTGCAGAATAACAGTTTTAATAAAAGAGTCTATTACTGCAGGTGCTTGCTGCTGCGTGCCAGTCGGTTTTGTGCGTGTGCACGCGCGCGTGTGCGAGTGTGCACGGGTGCTGCTTCATTCCCCGGGAGCGAGGAGGACGGCAGGACAGGAGGAAGGGTGGGGGGGTGAGAGGTGGAGAGAAAGGCAGCGCGCGAGAGCGCGCAGGAGATGCGGGAGGCAGAGGAGAGGAGGAAGCTCGCTATTGACAGTGTCCTTAAGCCTCCCACAAATAACAGCCATTAGTGGGAAGGTCAGGAGCTGAGCACGCAGCTTGACTGAGGCACTGAGTGCCACTTCAGAAATGAAGAGGCTGGCAAATTTTAGAGGGAGTTTAAGGGGCTAATAGCTAGCTGTAAAGGTACAGCCACTGTTGGCACAATTGACTCCTAAGTGTCATCTCCCCCTCCCCAGGCAGGATATTTTTATTGACCACAGGTGGACTTAATATATTTTAAGGCAGCGGTTCTTGGGGTTCTTGCTTGTTTCTTCTTGGATATTGAATTTGCTGCTTTTGAGACTTTTTTTTGTACTTAATGGTGCTGAACTGGAGGAAAGTTTAACAGAAAAGCTTTCAAGAGATGTAGGGTCTAGAGGGGAAGGCACATTTGTGTCAACATAGTGTACATCTTCTCATCTTTTCTCATTGCACGCTAATGACACAGAGCTGCCACTGAAGCTCTCTTCTGTTTCTTTTGTTGTTTCAGAGAGTGAGGTTTATTGTTATTCCTGAGTTATGAAAAAAGCAGAGTGGTACATTTGTCCTCCTAAATTTGTAGATTGTATTAGAAGATGAATGTTCCTTATGTTAGAAAGGATGGCTTTTTTTAATACTCTGACTGTTTTTTATGAGATTGCATGAATTTTGTTTTACATTTACGAAGTTTGTTTGTAGAGTTACGATTTCTTGCCTGAACGTAAAGGATGGAGTGGGTAAGAGAATTTATCAAATAAGATTCACTTTAAAGAAAAAGAGCTATTCTAATTAAAAACAGTACTGTAGCTGTATTATTTGTCCTGGTATATATTAATGTCCCTTAAGTACTGAAGAAAAAAATCTTAAAGGAAAAATATTGTTTCTTTTGCATTACTTTTTTAACTGTGTGGGACTGGCTGCTTTTCTCCTGTGATTCATTTCTTTGTTCTTTATGATGTGAAAGGTGTATTGTATCTGCTGCAACCAGCTACTTAAAAAAACAAAAAAACGAAAAAACTACTTTTGATCTTTTGGGGGAGGGGAGGGAAGGGGTCGATTCTTTGCTTTTCCATCCTTTCTTGCTGGAGATGCTGTTTAAGACACTTAGCAGTGGGCAAGGGAAAGTGAGGGCTGTGAGAAATGAAAAGTGCATGTGACTTTCTGGTTTTGTTTCAAAAGGAGTTGGATCATGTATTTTTTTTCCCTCTTTGGTAAGAGTTTTATTTGGGATGGGAGCAGGCTATCCCACAATACTTGCCTGACTAATATTTAGAAAAAAAACAGGCCAACATTTATGTTTTACTTCTGAGCGAATATGGACTGCAT
>VZSV01000041.1:4027795-4046069 GCA_013398735.1 Nothocercus julius
TACTAGCAATTTGGGCTGCAAATTGTAGGATTCTAATTTTTTTGCAAAATTAAAAATGTGATTTATTTATGGGACTTTCTTTAACATTCAAAGCTCTAAACAAAAATCCCATTTCTAAATTACCACATCCCTCAAGTGTAACTCAAACATCAATGTACAAAGAGTTTCACAAAACAGCTCGCTCTTTAACTGCTAGTGTCCTTAACAATAGCAGGAAACAGTGCTTTCTGCACAGGCCCCCCAAAAAAGACATTTAATCATTTATGCAGGACACTGTAGAGAAGTGCCTGGTACTTAATGTATTTTATACTGTTCTGCAAACAACGTAATAATCTGAGAGAGACAATTACAAATATGTTTTTAAATCATGGATTGGCTGCTTTTTTATTCCATGGTGCTGAGGCATGACCTCTCCAAAGCGATAATTTGCATTCAGGAATAAAAAGCAGGCACATCTTCATTGGTACCTGGGAGAGAACTGGTTACAGCAGCAGGCAGCGCACCAAAACACTGGTTTTGTGCAGATGGAGTGTACTGCAAGAGAGGTACCTTACGCAGTGAGTTACTCATCTCAATAAGACCCCTCCTGTCCACCAGTGCATCATCAAGGCAATAGTTAAAGCCCAGTCAGAGAGAGAAGAGAGAGAGAAGGAGAAAGAATGCTCAGACTGTTTTAATGAAAATAAGTTTTATTCTGAGGAGATGAGTCACTCCGTTTTGGTGTTCCCAGGAAGAAATTTGACTCTCCATATATGTTTTTGTTCATGCATCTGTCTTTCCGACATGAGATCCCATTACCATTGGTTTTACTTGTAACATTTTGTTATCATTGATCTACTTTTAAAAAAACTGGGGGTTTCTAGTAGAATAGGGATAATTGAATAGTAAACACTCTCTTACCTTAAGAAATGTTTATGGCTGACTGTGTTCATCTTGTGCCATGAGTACTTTCCAGTTTCGGATTTCCTCCCACTTTGCATCCCTTTTTCATTTCTCCTGTCTTTCCAGAATACAAGATAAATAATTTTAGGTATGAATAATAAAATAATTCTAATAGAATATTATACATTATTTTGCAGGATTTTCTAAAGTACTTCTCAGGAACCTACTGAGATGTTTTCCATTTGCAGGTATAAATTAAAAAGGCAACTGAAATATTTTCATTCACTTGGAAGTGTGAGGGCTTTTTTTAACCTTTTGAAGTAGCATTCTGAAGAAGTTGTCTTCCTTTAAATATTTAAAAAATAAAATTGGTTGCGTGAGCTGTAATATTGAAGTAGTATTTAGCAAATTAAAGGTAAATTATTTATGAGAACTTGACAAATGTACAACCTCTGTCATGAAGAGAGTGAATTTTCATTGCAAGGAAAATGATACTCCTCCAGCTTTGGCACAGCACTCTTGGTAAAGCAGGATTTTTGTTTTTTTGCTTTTCTTTAAAAGTCAAGGGAAAATGAAGAAAATACATACTGCTCTGTTTTCTTATTAATGAGGCTAGTTTCATTAGTGGCTTCTCAAACTGATAGTCTAAGGAAAAATAAAAGCCGGATTTTAAAACATGACAAGAACACTGAAAATAAAGACAACAGCAAACATGATTAGTGAATTAACTGCTTCATAAAACTTACCTGACAATTTCTTTCAAGGAATTTCTGTACATCATGAAAGCTGTTTTAGAGGTAGTCAGCCTGGCACTGCTCTATTGCAAATCAAAAGCAAGGTTGATCAAACTCTTCTGTTAATAGAAAATGTTTCTTCTGGAAAAATAGTATATTGCAACACTAGAAAAAATGTATTTTAAGTGTCAGGGCCTCTTGTCAATGAAATTAATAGAATTATAGAGTATAATCATAGCACTGGTGTAAGACCTTTTCCTACAATCTTTCCTCAGGAAGAAGTCATTTATGTTCTGTTTGTTCTGTAATGAGGCAGACCAAAGTAGGGACAAAATTGTAGTAGCTTGGTTTGGGGAAGGTTTTAGAGCACTGTTTTCTCCTTTCAAAAAGTGGAATATGTGTAGCAATATGACCTTTGAAATCTAAGTTCTTCAAAAAATTTTGTACACATTTAAAAGAAACAAAGTGTTTAGCTGCTTAAAAAAGAACAAAACAAAACTCTAATAAATCATTCCTGGACATATTTTTACCTTGGAATGTGATTATATTCATGCATAAAAATGTATGCTTATACATGTGTCTTTATTAATGAAATCTTTATTAATAATTTCAGGGGGCAGTGAAATCAAGCGATTTAACCCATTGTATAGTAAGCAATAATCCGCAAGGGTAAAATAACAGCACAAATCTCCCAAACAAAACTAACCACATTTTTAAAATCTTTACTTAATATTGATTAACCTTTTGTGTAAAACTTGCTTAGACATGAAATTATGTCTTTCTGCACATTTGGATTTTTTATGTCTTTTTGTTAATGTTGGGAACCCAAAAGTCAGTTTGAAAATATTTCAGCAGTTCAATGCAAAAGTGATTTTGTAATTGCAAAGTTGAAATTGATATTCCCCCTATAAGCTTACATAAATCATGTTTTTTATGATCTGTAAATTTTGGAAGGCGTTTTGAATGACAGTGACCTGAAAGAAAACCTTTCTGACACTGTAGGCTTCAGACTGGTTTTAAAAGTAACATTTTTCCCCAAACCTGTCTCTTCAATACCACATCCCCCTGTGTCCGTTCCAGCATTCAGCAGTGGTCAGGTGTGGGGTTTGATGCTATCCACTCACTTGCATATGCATGTTTATACATCCACAAACTGTAAAAGAAAACTGAGTAAATGTGACTTCAGGGAAAAGAAGGGAGTGGTGGGCGCAGATACCAGCTGGAGCTTGATGCATGTGTTCCCTTCTGTGGCACCATTTTGTTGTTGATGTGGGAATGTAGCTAAACAGTGGCTACAGCTGCTTTGCTAAATAAGGATCCACATAAATTCCAGCTGTGAACTTGTGATTCATCCTTCCCTGCACAAAAGATATGTTTCCATATGTCCCATTATGTTCCATATTTGATTTTTATCACACACTGTGTGCCCGTCTAAATCCCGTCTCTCTGCCTTTTATGCATCCTGTAAAGCTTTCTCTCTTCCTTCTTTGCATTAGGCTCAAAATGCACCCTAGCCTCCATGCAAAAAAATCCTCATTAAAATACTGCAGCATCCTTTAAAATGATTTCTTATTGAATCAAGAACCTGTATAATGTATATTTGTAACTACTCTATCATAAAGTCTCTACGTACAGAAAATCACACTAATCCATTTCTGAAATATTTCTCTGGAATCTAACTGTGCAGTCCTTAAAATGGTCTGAACTTCTAAATATTTTCACCTGCAAAATACTTAAATCATACTTCGATTACTCTAAATAGATTTTTTTGTGATGTTATCTGTAATAAATTCTGGTATCTAAAGTATATAGTTTCTCTTTCTTTTAAAGATGTAGTTAATTGATCAGAGGATAAAGGTGCTGATTCTGAATTAGAAAAAATATCCATTGTTAAAACATTTAAGTTCTATGGTAGTCACTGAAATCTACTGCAAAACTGCTACTCGTTTCATGGTTCCAAGTAAAGTATTTTTATTAATATATATACTTTAAAATATTCCTCTTATTATTACCGTCTGTAGATTGGAATTCAGAGTATTTTTTTCTTCTGATATCAAAATGTAGATATGGAAATTGGCATCTAGAGATGTAGACATCCCTGGCCCCTAGAGCATATAATTTAAAATGTTAAAAAACAAAGTAAGGATTTTTAAAATGCTAGTTGAATTGCACTGTAGGCTTTTGAGTTAGCTTATTATAATGCAGTTATGAGAGGCATGATCCCTGCCTCCTAATTGGGGTGAAATATGGCTACTGGTCAGCTCTGCTAGAAACATAGCTAGAAACGAGCTTTGCCGTCAGTCTTGCATATGAGGGATGTCACTGGCTGTGTAAGACTGCTCAGAACTTGAAGCTTAAGTCTGCACCCTCTGTTTAGCTGTAGTCTGGGAAGTATCTGTCCTAGCAAAAGTAAACTGGAGTTCAAATCTCAGAGGTTGCTATAGTTATTAAAATCATGATTTAAGTACTGAATTTGATCATTGGCTTTTGCAAGTTACTGAAGTTAATGCTTTCAGTTGCAGCACAAGTATAAAATGGCATATCAGGAGCTGGATGAAATGCCTGCACTTTTCAGAGCTTCCACTATGCAGATAATTCGCCAGTGCCATAATTTCCATACCTGTCAACTATGGTACACTCACCTATGTGGTCGGTCATAATTTTGCTGCCTTAAGTAGTATGGAATAGTGTTTTCTGATACCAGGTCTGTCAAAACAAATATTCACATCTGCTCTACAGGAGCATCATTTAGCTGTGTGTAGGATTAGACTTCCAGGGTTTTTGTCTATTGTGTTAAAGGGCGGAGTTGGCGAGGAGGATGGAAAAAATAAGTATCTTCATAATTGAAATTCTTCAGGCAAGTCAGATATCAACATTTTTCAGCAGAACAGATAGTTAATTAGTTTGTATTTTAAATTGAAGGTCATCATGTTATAGATTTCTGTGGGAACAAAAGAAGAGAACAACTAGTTAAAATGATAGGTAAACGGGGTCAGTTCCCAGCAGTGCCTGGGGTACCACTGAGTTGAACCACTGGTCAGTGTCAAATTCCAATCAAAATGCAGATAAGTTTAGGATAAACATAACAAGGTGTTGGTGTGTTTCCAAAACTGTGAAGAAGGCTTTAGCTGCAGAAAAGACTGGAGATTAACAGTTTGTTTTACAGCTAAGTCAGGTATTTCAAATCAAGTGACTGGTGCTGCTAGTACCGAAGCATCTGCAAAGCGTGTCAGGGTGACGTTGGTATGCCATGTTCAAGAAGTTCACTGTCAACACAGCTGTGACTTAACACTTTTAGCAACCTCTCAACTGGGAATTAGATAACATACCTTTATGGGCATGGGGCAGGGGGAGAGTACTGGGACGGGAGTATAATTTCAGATGCTATTAATTTTCACAAAATAACATTTGTGTGCTTTGTCTTGCCAGATAGTCTACAATGCTTTTCCTCATTTCACGTGCCAGGCTGTTTTTATGTTATCATTTCCTTCTCTGCTGTGTTTATCTTTTCTGAAAATGGTGAAATGTAAGCTATTTCAGACTGGGTGGGTGGCACACATTTGCACAGTAACTTTTAAAACACAGAGCAAGCATTTTATTTGGGTTTTGAAAACCACTGAGAGAACTTAATGCAGCTGCTCTCATGGCATCAAAGTGAAACATGTAAAAATCTCACTTTCCATTCTAAATAACCTTAGGGCTGTTGAGTCAGATATTTCCGGGTTGACGTTTTGCACAGGAGTGACAGTGGCATTGAGTATATATAGTAAATCTTAATGTTCCACTGAATCTCTTCAGTCTTTTATGAGCTTCACAGGGTACTCATCCTTAACAAAATGTCAAGTTAAAACATGTCACTTTGCCATAGCTGAAATTACTTACTTGTTTTTAATCAAAAAGCAACTCTTAATGGGCTGTTTTACTGTAGGCAGTAAGGAAAGGAGCTTCCCAGTTTAGCAGCAACTCGTTCTTCTGACCCGTTATTTGCTGTCATTTCTACTTCTCATCCAGCAGTGGAAAAAGGGTTGAATCATTAAAACCTGAGGAGGCTCATCCAGAGCTGAGGCTGGTGCTGCATATGCAGTAATTCAACACCAAGTAGAATTAATACTTTTAGGAAAAGTTAAGCCTTTCTATAATGGATGTTCTTCAGTTTCACTAGCCAGTATTATTATGTTTTTCCTATGTTTTATAGTCTTTAGTGAAGGCTGAGGAGCTATATCAATGGTCTCTGTCAACAGCAGAGGCAGGCTAGATTATTACGGTAAAGATTATTTAAGGTGCAATGCTTACTTCTTTGATTTTAGTTTTCCAAAACTCAGGATTAATTTGTAGGTGTCTTACACTTGATATAATTCTTGCTTGCTACTCTTTATAATGGAAGACTTTCTTAACTTGAGGCACACAGAAGCTCCAGCTACACGAGTTTAAGTGAATTAAAATAGTATTCTTTTTTAAAACCAAAATGAACCTTCAGTCTCTAGGCCTTAATGACGGTTAATAATCCTCCTCTCAACTATACTGTGCATATTGCACATGGAGCTTGATGGACCAGGCAGTTCCTCGAAGGTCACCATAAAGCTATTATCTAGAACACAATGCCCTTTTTTCCTTGGGGATGCTTCTGTTACATATCCTGTAACTGGAGAAAAAAAAAGAAAAAAAAAAAGAAAACTTTCTAGGAGTAAAGTTTGGGGTTTGTTTTAATGCAAAACTTGAACTGTTTCTTCCTTCACCATCAACTGCTTCAAATTCTTTTTTGTTGGTGAAACATTCTCAAGTTTAGAATTCAGCTGATAAAGATATGACCAGTGCTGTCATTCAGTGCTGGTTTTTTTTAGTGTGAATATGTAAGAGTGAGAATGACTTATATTTTAATTTTTTGGTTTATAATTGCCTTTGTGTTTATAATTGCCTTTTAGGGCTTTTATTATGTTTTGAGGGCCTGTTTTAGCACCTAAGAAACAAGAGCATTTCAGCTCTTCTGGAAATGCTTCTAACTTCAAAGCTACATGTGTTCCTTCTGTGTAGTTTGAAAACACTTAAATAACTAAAGGATGTTTTAAAAGGAAATAGGAAAAAACAAACCTTTAAACCCTGTTGTTGCTTTATTAAAATATTTACAACCACAGCCGTAAAAAGCTGCACACCTTTGCTATAACTGCAAAACCATAAGGTGAAAAATCTCTTTTCTGTTTGTAGCAATACATGTTTATCAATGTATCAATGTTTGTTTAATTATTGAAGTAATGTAACTTCACAAGGGCAGGTTCATATTCAGAGACATGACTTGCAAATGGTGAAGCTGCTTGTTTTTTATTCTGAGACAAGTCCTCTTCCTGAGGCAAGTTCATCTACACTGTTAATACAACTCATACAATTTTTGCTTGAACTTATTGTGGAACACCAGATTTCTGAAGCTGTTCATTCAGAATACATGGCATATTAATTGCTTTTTCTGTGGCATGTAAGAAGCTGAGTGAAACCGTATGAATGTACACAGCTATCTGCTGGAAATTATTTTCTAGCTATCTGTGCATTTTCAATAATTAAATGTTCAGTACGTATATGCTTTACTAAATATTTTTTGTGTATATTAATTTATTTTAAATATACTGATTCTGTAGTCTCTAATCTTTCTTATTCATTATCTTTAATATCATCTGAAAATCCAGTTATTTACATCTTTTTCGTTTTCCTTCAGATTTATGTTAGCAATACAAATTGCAATCTCCTGTCAGTTGGCAAACGCTCAGGAAAGACTTGGGATTTCTCTTGGTCTTTCAATAGTAAAACCATTATTAGCCTTTAAATACTTTATTCTAAAGTGTACCATCTTGGATGAAACAAATTTCCCATATAACTAAAAATAAACTGAAAGCGATGATTGTCATTTCCAAACATGACACCATAATGTTCTTTTGCAGCACATGATCTTTGTCACGCTGGAAAGCGCGCTGCAGAATCAATTTCTTTATTTACATGAAATAAACACACACTCACACAAATGGCAAATTCATCTAGCTGGCCACTCTCTAAACATTTTAAAATTACTTCTACACTGTAGTAAAATTTCCATTTTAATTAGATTACTACATTTTCATATAGGAATGGAAGACATGCTAGAAGTTAATCCACATCCTGCCAAACTCAGTTAATTTCTTGTATCTATCTCTATACTGCTACATCCCCTCACTCCTTCCCTGTTACTCTTAAACAGCCAAGTTCCAGACATACCAGCAAAACGTTTAAGATTCCGTGTTTCCAAAAACACGGTTCTCTTCAGAGGGGTATTTGAACTCGCGTTTCTTAGTGTCCTTGTCCCCACCCCCCGCCACACAGCTGTCACTAGCACAGGGGAAGGACGGGGGGAGGGAAGAAGTGAGCCCTGCTAAAATCGTGTCACGTAGCACTAATTCATCTGCTCTCATTAGAGTGAGCGAGGGACAGCAGTGATGGCCAAGAGCTGCACTCCACACATGACACACGAACAGTTTGGGGAATAGAAAATTGCTTTCTCAGGAAGCCCAGCCAATTAAGGACTTGACCATATTGAATGTCAAGTGTTAATTTAGGTTTTTCTTCATTTTCCCAGTAGTAATGCGGGTCCTGTGATGAGCAAATACATGTCAAGTAAAAGTTGATTGCATGAAGGACCTGGGTATTATATGTCACTGACAAGTCACAAATGTACTCTAGTCTTTTAACCCCTTAGGTGAGTCCAGAAAGGTGGGGAGGGGAGCAGTAGAGGGGGATTAAATGTACTATAATGGTAAGAATAGATAGCTTATATTAGGGAGAAGTCTGGATGGGACAGACAGGAATAGAAATTTCTGCGAGAGGCTAGGATGCAGACTTTCTGCAATCAGCGCACATATGCGTTACCTTTCTGAGTTATAATTAATAAACAAACCTAAAGGCCCCCTCAGGATTCTTTAGTGTTTTAAACAAGCCTATGCAGCATACATGTTACATCCTTCATAAGGTTTCCCGCAAAGAGAAAGGAAAGAGGCGCATGCTGCCAGAAATATGAAATATTTCTTGAGGAGGGATGACTTCTTTTTAAGGAAAATGATTTTGCGTTCTTTATGGATAAGAATGTGTGTTGTGTGTGTGTTTGTGTGTGCACATGTTTTTGTTTTTATTTTTTTTTTTTACATCTTCATGTAAAAACAATTTCAAGAAGAAAAGACAGAGCCTCCACAGTAAAGCAAGAAAATATAAAACACTTCCCTGTGAAAAGCAGATTTATTTTCCATTTTGTATATTTCTGCAGGTTAATTTCACAGCCATCAGAAAGCCCCCCAAAAGGCCAGCTTCTCTCATCTGATGTTGTACCTGCCTGTACTAGAGGAGCAGGGGCTGGCAGAAGCAGTGGTACTGAAGTCTGTTTAAGTGAAGTAGCATTTACTTTTACTAGACGTGGATACTTACATATCATCTATAGCATCTAATTTCCATTCATCAGCATATTATTTACATATGAATGTTCTGAAAATAAGAGAGTGCCTGTTTCTATTGCAATTGTAAATTGACCAAAAAAAAAATTCCTGCAACAATGTAGTAGGCATCATTGTGTAGTACAAATACAGTGAAATGGAACTGGCAATTACACAAATGCCTAGAAAGTTTTTAATTTCATCTAGAATAGCTTTTCAGCAATATTTAGAAATAATTTATCTCCCTAATTGTTGTTTGTTAATGTTTAACCTATAGATACCTGTTTGTTTGGAGCTGCTAAATAAACACTGTGTCACTGTGTTAAATATTACAGAGCTTATCCCAGGTGGGATGCATTTTCCCTATTGCTCCTTTGGATCTGGCTCCTTTGTGTTTGGCTCCTTTGTGTCACAATGAAAATATAGATGACAAAGTACATTGCCACCGTCCATGCTGTAAGAGTCCAATACATGCAGCAGATTTCTTTCTCTGGTGATAACTTAACACTTAGGGAAAAAAACTTAAGCAATAAGGGTTAAATTTTAAAAGACATGTTTTCCAGACAAAAGCAATTTGGGTTTGATTAGTGCTTGCTGGACTGATGTTGAGTCCTCTATGTGCATGAAACAATGCTGTCTGTATAATTAAAAAGCAGTTGGTTTAGATTAAGAAAGAGTTTCAAGTATATGACCTTCAGATTGATCAGTAATATTTTTTTTACTACATTCTAACTTTGTGAAGTGAAAACTTCCCATACATACAGTCCGTCTCAGAAGAAACCCTACTTACTTCACCCTCCCAGCCTGCTCGCCTTTTATCTCAGTAGAGGTGTCTGCAGGTCTCATCTGGCATTTAGAATGGCGTTTTAATTGTAGCAGCTTCTCTTCTGCTAGGTGTGCAGAGGGATTTTGCTAAGTTTCCTTAAAGGAAATTCTGATGATGGCATCTCAGGTTGCTGATTCAAGTTTTTCCTCCTCTGTGGTGTCACTTTTGACAGATGGTACCTAATGCAATCAGCCACCGCTAAGGCAAGTCCTTACTTTGACCAAACGGTCAAAAAAAAAAAAAAAAAGAAAAAAAAGAAAAATTCCAATCTTCCACCCTACAACCAACAGGGTAGGCTCCTTCTGAATCTCTGTTTCCCAATGCTTTAGCAGAAGATGCCTCCCTTTGCGCATGTTTTTGATAAATTTAAGAAGTCAAATCACTGACACAGATGGATAATCCAAGTGTATAGGGTGAAGAGTTATAAATTAACACATTATTCCCTCTTAATGTGAAATACTTGAGAATGCATTTTCTCAGTCCCCTGACATCTACCCAGTGAGGGCTCGCATTGTACTTTTCAAGTGGCATTGATTTGTTAAAGCGCTGAATTAGCATCTCAGGCCAGCTGCCTGTTCCACTGTTGTGTTGTTGGGTTCATTCTCTCTCTCTCTGCCTCGCTTCCCGCTGCCTTGGCCACACACAGGGCTTCAGCCTGCTTACCCCAGCTTTTCCCCTCTGTTATTTTAGCTAATCCAGGTAATGCACTCACCAAATGTGCCTTGCAGAGCAGGGTAAATTAACGTGTTTCTTATGGCATAAAGCTCATAATGTGCACGTGTGTGCATACGCGCGTGTGTGTGTGCGTAATATTTTTGGTTGAACTGGAGAAGGAAGAAGCGGGGGGTGGAGGGGAAGAGGCAACGGGCTGTGAGGATGAATGGCTACGTTTACCAACCTCATTCTCTAGTGAAGTTGCACATTGTTCTTTTATTTCATTTGCATTGTTCTGAGGTCTTCTCTACAGCGTCTGAGTCAAAGGGCGAAGGCAGAAGAAACGGGGAATATGTATCAAGTCAGAAAAGCTATTGAAATGCAATATTAAAGTGCACATCTTAGATCTGAATTTTAGAATCTCTGGTACTTTGTCTAGGTGTTCATTAATGAATGTCTGCTAGAGATAGTTTGTGCTTACATCTTCTTATAGGAATATGCTATGTGTTAACTGTGCTTTTTATTCTGATTGCAATTAGCCATTTTTAGGACTTTTCTCTCCTCACTCTTCCTATCCTCTCCCAGAGGGAGGAATCCCGATTCCTCCTCTCTGACTGTTCTCCTTTAATGTTTACAGTGCAACTTCCTACTTCGTATTTCTCATTATGGCAGCTGACAGATTTGTAGCTATGCCCTAACTGACTAAATTACAGTAGTAACACATATATTGCAGTAATGAAGATTATGCATATAAAATTAACATTACATTTTAAAATGGCTAATAAAATACATTTTAATCTGTGGTTCCTTGGCATAGATCAGCAAAGTTTCTGGGAGCTTACAAAATATTCTGCAGTGCAAATCAGTGTTGAGTGGTAGGTAGAAAGACATTCCTGGTGGAATGGCATTCTTTTCTACTGCACAGCCATTATTTCTGCATTATTTTGATTATCTTTTTCATACCATTGTTTGCCATGAGAAATTTAAGACAATTTCTTTCCAATATTAGGCTTCTGAGAGTGGAAATTTCAGGAATAATCAGCAGAAATTCTGCCTTTTACAACATGACAAATTCTGTTGTTTGGGATACGGTGCTTCTGGGAAATCTTTTCTTCTTGCAGGTGAATAAAATGATAAATTTCTCTAGCCATCATAAACAGAATGTGTGCGGGATGTAAAATCACAGTTAACATGAAAAACACCCACATTGGTTAGCTACTTTATTTATAGCTACTTTTGCAACCTTCTAATAACTACTTAATATTAAATACTAGTTTGGGGCCCTGTTTAGGAAATCTAAGTTGCTATTAACAGAATGAAACATTTAGCTGCAATAAAAGCATGGATTAGATTCCTTACCCATTTCCATTTGTCTTTTGAAAGGATATACAGCTAGTAAGCTTCCGAAGCAGTAAAAGTGTTTTTTTTTTTTTTTTTTTTTTTTAATTTGCCAAGTTTGTATCTGTTTTCATATATAAAGAAAAAAAAAAAGAAGTTCTCTGCCTGGAGGTGCTTACACTCAAAATCTAAACTGACCAGACTAAAATTATATCCTAGCTGAGTAATCAGTCTTGATTCCACGGAGATACTTTCCGGTTAATAACAGTTTTAGACTGGGTATGGCTTTGGAGTGTTGGGGGGATTAAACAACTTTTGTCATTTAACTGGGATGTCAGAGGCTAATTGAGACCACCGATGAGAAAAAAGGGTAGAAAATAAAGGCAGCAGGTCATATTTTCACAGGAACATGTTACCTTGTTTGGAAAGCATTGCTAGCTTTGCCATTGTACCTTTGTGCAGCACGCCGAGCAGGACAAGCCAAGCGTGCCCTGCTGTGTTAATGCTACATAAACATGAAAGGCCATGCTGAAGTGCATCTGATACACTGTATGCAGATGGATATATTTCTATTATTTTAGGCAGAGAGGGGCTTCGAACTATTGGTGACTGGCTTAGCCATGCAAGTGATACACTTGGCTTAGGTGCCTGGCAGAAATAAATGCTGCATAAATGCCCTTAGAGCTCCTAGTGTCAGCTAGTGTCACCCCATGTGGGGTGGTTTTGGCAGCAGGTTCTGGACCTTGCTTGATAAAAAGGTGAGAAAAGAGCAAGGATCTGTGTAAGGACTAATGGAAGTGATGAGCACGTAGAAAGCAAGTTGCTCACATGCTGATATCAATAATTAATAAGCATGGACCTCTCCTCCACCACCCAAAATTGAGTTAAAAGTCTGTAACACCTGTCCTTTATAGATGTTAATGTAAGGTAAATATAAGATTTGCCTAATGATCAAGTTATCACAGAAATGCCTGTGCCTCTTGCTATAGGAAAAAAAAAGTAATACAGTTAGCATACACAGAAACCAATTTTTATGCAGGCTCTTTGGTGATGTTCCAGTCTGAGCTTCCACATCTTCACTAGGGTTATTGTGCTGCTTGAATTAAAGCCTTGCCTGAAGATTTATACTCATCATCAGTTGCCATATAGAAATCAACACTGTCTTGGCCCTAGAGACATTATAGTATATCTTCAATATAGTAAGGGGCCAAGAAAATGTGGACAAAGCATGGGAATATCACCATAGGTAGACAGCCAAGAGTAGAGGGAGTAGTCATTTTTGTAATAAAAATGAAGGTTTTAATAAGGACATTTACTCAGCTTTTATGAAAGACACATTACAAGTTGGATTTATTTTCAGTAAGCTAGAGATATACATTTGAGCAGAAGTTATATTCTATTTTGAAAGTTGGAAATACATGCGTGGATGCAAAATATATCTTGAACCTCTTCTGCCATGTCTTTTTTTCAAATTATCTGAGAGCACTTTAGGGGAAAAAAAAAAAAAAAAAAAAAAAGATGTTGCATGGGTCCTATGGAATAGGATTGTATTTTTTTTTCCAGAAACTGGCAGCCAAATGGACAATTAAATTATCACCTAAAGTGCCATGGCAAGGGAGAAACTGCCTAATTGCCACTTCTGTTTTTAACCAGAGGAACTGAATTGCATCTGTACAGAATTTCATAGGAGGTATTGCTAGTGTTTCCCGATTAAATTCTTCTGTTATTTTATATTTTTGTGCACTGGTATTTGCCAGAGATGCCAGAAGCACTGTGAGTTCCCAGCAAGAAGAGCAATTTGTAGACATTAGTTCATGACTACGGTTGTTCAATAAGAAGAAACCATGAATGACAGGTTATACTGCAGCTCCTTTGTCAGGGCTTTCTCTACATTTTGCTCACTTCACTCTGCCAGCCTCACTGTAGTAACAATGATTTTTCTGCTCTTCATTGAAATGAGTATCAATAACGCCAGGCAGTGGTCCAGTTGCACAACCATGGCAGTTTGAAATAGCTATGGTTGTTGTGTAAGTACTGAGAAAGCTTTGAGAGTTTTTCTACACCGTGTTTTAATGCCATAATGGAGGGACAAAGAAATGGGGCAGTGGTGGCCTGGCTTTATATTAGGAGTCTTTTTCATATATTATTTCATAATTTCTAAAGCACACTATATGGATCTCTGTGTGAGAGCCAAAATGTAGTTGATGGAAAAAGCAGAGTAAATATAGTGGTCTTTCATTCTGTACTCAATTTAACTACCTGGTGTAGGGAGCCGTTTGCCACCACATCAAGAAATGGAGAGTTTTTCCTAGAATGATGCTTTAGCATGAAGGTGCAAATCTTTCCATTGGTTCTGCCTGGGAAGAAGTCTGTATTTAGCCCCTCGGGAAGGCTTCCATGCAGATGGTGGTACAGAGGCACCGAGAGCTAGCCCTTGGCAGCCTCATAGGCGGCTCATTCCAGCTTCTCTGAGGAGGAGGAACAGAAGGATTGTGCTAACCTTGGCACCTCGGTGTCCAAGAGATCTTTTCCTCTGCTCTGTGAACTCAGTGGATGACTGTCATTTCACATACTTCTCCAGAGAAACAAGAACCTGAACAAGCAGCCAGAAAACTTTAACTGAAGATCTGAATTCCCTCACTCGCCTTCTTCTCAAGACTCTGCAGCTGTCTCCTCTGGCATTAGCCCCTGCATTGATTCCAAGTCCTACACTGGAAAGGATCCTTATTGTTTCAGAGGAAGAGTCAGACAAACCCCCAGATGTTAATTCTCTTACAACTTCCATGTGGGCTTTTGCTGGTGCTAAATAACCAGTTTCCATCAAGGAATTATTATTATTTACACTGCTCAAAGATACTACCTAATAATGATTCTTCTGTGTTTTTTTCAGTTCAGAATAGTCCATTCTCCATCTTCAGACCACTGTCTCAGCCTCTCTGGTTTTGTGCCAGACCCCTAATACTCTACCTCTTCTCCCTCGGAAAAATAGTTGTCAGAGAGTATTTTTCTGCAGAGGTCTGTCTCCCAACATGTTCTGATTTCTACTATTCCACTATCTCCTTTCTCCCATGTTAGCAGATTATGAGTTAACAGAGCTCAGAAATCTCTAGACTTTTAGAACTTGCTTGCTACCTTCATCTGTTCCCATGTCCTAGCATTGACTGATTAGCCTAAAAAGAAAGTAGCTTATAACATGTGAGGCCACTGTTTGCAATCATGTCTTAGAGAGTGCAGTAGAATTTGAGAATATTTTCATTCCCACTGAACGAGTTTAGGATTGAAAATTATAAAAAGAGACTGAACGAAGCACTCAGTGATATAGTTAGAAAGCTGCTAGATCACTTGGTATGCTGGAGAGGTGGGTATACAATGGGTACCACTGATGGTTTTCCTACAAAGATGAGCTTGATTAGGTATCTTTTATCTTTCCCAGATGGGCACTTTGTCAGCTGTCAGAAATGAGTAGAACAATGAACAACTGAGGATTTCCCTTCTCTTCCTTTCCTGCATCACATAAATTTTAACTCTTCAGAAATTCTAGGAACATGAAAAACATGATACATGTTCTATCTCATTTAGTATTTCTGAAGCATTAAATTTTGCCTTTGCAGGATAGTGTTTTTGAGGCACCTTGATACTAGGAAGCCAGTGGAAGATGGACCAAAGCCAACTAATTCTGGCACCAATGAGCTGTGTCACAGGCAGGACCTAAGAGTGTCCATCTGAACTGAAAGCTGGAGAGTATGACTGGATGTCCAAGGTGTCAGATGATCTTAGCAGTGCCCTGGGGACCCCCAGGTTGTGCTGGGTGTTCATTTCCTCTTTTTTCTTGCAGTGAGGATGGTACTAAAGAAAGGTCTTTGTTCTGGTAGACCAAAAGGGACCAACATCACTTAGTTGGAATATATTCTTGAGCCCTGTAGCCTTGGAAGACCTCACAGGACCCTTCTTTATCTGTAGTCCTCATGCTGTTTGATAGCTAAGCTGCCTGCTGCGGTGGTCAGTGCTGTGGTTTTGATGAAAGTGAGATTGGGAATCTTTAGTTTGTTTAGAAAACTGTTGCAAGAAAAAATTAACAGACTGCATTAAGTACACTAAATAGAAAACTTCTCTTAACTCCTTCCCAGAAGAAATGGTGAGAGGAAAGCCTGTTAAAAGAAAAAAAAGTAATTACAAGCACAGACACGTCACATCCAACATTTGAAGACCCAAGCCATACATATATATTTGAGGTTGCAGATGTAGGTTCGTTTTTAAATTCTGCAGCCTTTTATGTAAGTGTATACATGAGTATATATTCACCTTTATCCTACATAGGCTTAAAGGAAGGCATATTAAAAAGATGCCTGTATTTTTACAGATCATGGGTTTGAGTATTTAGATGCTGAGAATACTGCAAATTTCGATGCTGAAAATTTCCTGAAATGTAAGAGTACACCTTTAAAAGAAAAACTATGTTTTTGTAGCAGCAAGATCAGATTTTTCAGAACAGAAATAGTTTCTGAGAACTTTGTGTTCTGAATGATTACATTATCATGCATAGACTACATTTAAATTTTGTTTGCCTCCAGCAAGAGAACAGCTTTGATTGCATATATGCTCATTTGACTTTCCTCTTTGCTCCAAATGCAATTCTTCATGCTGAATGTTTACACCACTGTACTACATATTCATGGTAAACATAAAGCAAACTTGGCTCTGTATAGCCAAGTGACTTGAAAAAACTTCTATATTTGTAAGGAAACACCCCTTTTCCTTCCCTAATGCCCAACACAAGTAACAATTGTAATATAAATGAAAAGTCAAGATTATTTGCTATAACCAGAAGGAAATTCTGGGGACATGAGAACATCCAGTGGAATACACTGGCTTTCCTCCTTAAATTATCAACTTTTTCACATCACACCATAAACTAAATTGTAACTAGATAAAGATTACAGAAAGTCTGTTTTGAGGGCAGGCTAGCCTATATTTGTCCAATGTTGGATTTCTTTCTCTGAGTACATGATACTTACCACTTCTCTTTGTGGCTACTTTGGCATTTGCAGCCTCTTTGTTGTTCTAGAAAACAGAGGATCAGGCTTGAATTTCCTGAAAACATATGCAGAAGTCACACAGACTTGGAGTCCAAAGGCATATTGTCCTACTCCTAAACTAGCTCAAATCCGTGGTGGCAAGAACCTCTACTTTCTCTCACATTCCAGAAACATGATTCTCAGTAGAAAAAGCACAGTTATTTTCAGTGCAGATGACACAAGGCATTCCTCCTCAACAGATCTCTTCGTCTGTTGTGAATTTTGAAATATAGCATTTGTATGTTGTTACATTTTGAAGGCATATCTTTCTAACCTGTGCTTGTTTCCCTGACCTCTGGGTTTGGAGATATGGTTCCAGATGTTAAGATGCAGGAAAGAACATGATGCTATCTAACAAGAGCATATCATGTTCTTTCAAATGTGGCAACCTCCTCCTCCTCCTCCTCTTCTGTTTGCACCCTAAATTTGTTGTTCATCTGTTACTGTCTCATTCACTTTGTAAACTCCTTGGGCAGAGGGACCTATCGGCTCATGTCTCTCTGTACAGCATCTGTGGAACCACAATGGCATGTCGGTAATAATGATAACACAATAATCAGTCACAAGGGAGTGCTAGTCAACTCTCATGAGTTACAATCAGTGTTGTATTCTGCAGAACTAGGAATGTTTTTACCTCCTAATTTGGTTTACACACATCTGTAATGACCTGCATGAGGAACAGAGCAAGGGCATCAGGACAGTCTGCATCAGTTTCCTTTCTTAAGCAAGTTCTAGAATACTTTGAGATACATTTCCAGTGTTTTGAAAACAGCTCCTTACCTGTTTCTTTAGTGCACTCTGTCCAGATTGCAGAAAACATAATTCAGCTGTGGAAGAATTAACTCAGCTGTGAAGAAGGGCAGAGAGCACCAAAACTGTTGTACCTGGAGCTGGTGGTGCTGCCTGCCATTCAGAACAAAACACAGTAAGTAAACCCAGACCTCAAGGTCCTGTGATAACACTTCCAAAAACCCAGATGCCTGCCCGGTAAGTTTTTCTTGTGCATGTTTCTGCCGCGCTGCCCCTTCCTGTTTCTGCCTGTGGTGTGCCTACCTCTGCATGAAAGGGTTAAGAGAGGGCAAATGAGACACTTAGTGCTTTCTTTTTCCCATCAGCATTCTTGGTAATCGTGAAGGAAATACTTCTGCCTTTTCTTCCCCTTTTCTTTAATTACAGAAAAAAAATAAAATGCCACTAGAATACCAAAGTGCTGGTAGCTTTGGTAACTAGTCCCCTAAGCAAACTGTTCTGTCAGTAATCATAACCTAATTACCACAGACAAATGGAAGACCGATTCTTTTTTCTTTTCCTTTTTTTTTTTTTTTT
>VZSV01000041.1:4046844-4057992 GCA_013398735.1 Nothocercus julius
TCTGTTAACTGTACACCACTGACTGGGAGGCCAAAGCAGCTCATGGTACTGTATGTTACCACTACTACTCCCTCATTCCTTTCCAGCCTTTTTTTTTTTTTTTTAAAAAAAAAAAAAACGTTTCTTTGTATTAAGGGTTTACATGGCTAAGAAGGGTTTAATTTCAGGCTGCAAAAGAGTGGAGTAATGAAATATAGCTGAATGCTGTGCATTTCTGAGATTTTTTTTTTAAGGAAATAAACTTAGGCATCCAATTTGCATTAGTCGTAAGTACTGATTTCAAGCACATTTTTAACAGGGTTATTTAGCAGGGCAGCAATACAGTGTTTGAAGTGATAGACGTGTAGATTCAGCCCTTGGGAAGAAACTTTGTTTTGAGTCATACTGATGTTTTTCAGTTTCTCTGTATTTCCAGCTTGGTCTGTGGCTTTTTTACTCTTGTACCATACATACCTTTTTAGGCGAACTTTATGAAATGCTGGGAAGTCCTTGGTCCATATAGCAGTTTTACAGTGTAGGCCTGGCACCTGTGTGCTTGGACGTGCTGGCCCCGGCGTTTGCAAACTGCATCCGTGCAAAGACGAGCACTCTTCTTGCACACTCACTGAAGCCACAGGGATGTGAGAGAAGACTGGTCTCGTCCTCTGAGGGGGAAAACGCTCTCGGTCTTTATTAATTTTTATCCTTACGTAAACATCTGGCTCCGTGTGCATGTGCGTTGCTATGTGTGTGTATATGCAAAGGTGTTGGTGTTTACATTAAAAGAGTTATGTGACAGGCTCTTGGTTTTGCAAGTGAGAAATGATCACACTCACAGGGAAGATTTAGTGCCTGTTTCGCTTCAAAGGTGTGTAAAGTTAAGTTTATGGTTGCTCACGTTGTTAGCGCTGTTACTGCAAGGTGGTTCATTTTTAGCGAGGCCCATGCTGCATTATGCATTTGATTTATGAATGATGTGATATCGGTGATATCAAACATCGTGCACAGGGCCGAAAGGGTTCGGACTGTGAGACTGCTGCATGCTGTCAGTTCATAATAAATAATGATGCTTTCAGCACCCTGCAAGGTTAGCATGGAAAACAGAGCAGTTAAAGTCTACAGTGTTTAAAATAAAGTTTTATAAATAAAGGTCAGAAGATTCTGAAAAAGAGGAACTTCGTCCTTCTTATGAATATGTAGGTATATAAACAGTGGGTGTGTACATGTGTGAATATGTACATATTCATTTGCTGTACATATGCATTCATATGCTTGTACACATGCATTTATTTATTGGTATGTACAATTTGCTCTTCTTTCTGAATTCTGCAGTTAAATCTTAGCGTTGTATACCCTAACAGCGTACTGAAATACTTCATTTGTTTTAAATCCTTTCCATTGAAAAGCAACTGCACACATGATATTTTTTTTCATTTCTCCGCAATTTAGCAGGAAATCCAGTTACATATGACGTATGTTCCTGTGAAACATTAGAAAGGAAAAGAAATTCCATTATTCTGTGTTATCTGTTGCATAAGGGGTGTTAGGACACCTAGGTTAGTCTGTGTGCTTTACTTCTTTTGTTTGGATAAAAACAGATGATTTTGTCAGATAAACATATTAATCTGATCATTTCCTGTTTATGATAGTTGAGTGGTGGTATTTTTAAACAGTTAAATTGACAAAACGTATTGGGGGGAGCATAAACTCAACAAGTAGTGGCTCTGCAGGAAAACCAAGATTTATAAATGGAATCCTCACTCAAATTTCAGAAACACTCATTAGCATCTTTCACAAATTCCATGTGATATCCACTTTGAATATGTATTATCTGCTTTGAACTATTCAGATGAAAATTTTAAAATGACAGTTTTCAATGAAAAGTGGCAAGATATATGTGCTCTTTTAATGTATGTAAATATTTACTTATTCAAGGTGCTGTGACTGTTAAAAAAAATAATTTCCAAAGCCAATTGCAGTAAATGTAACTCCTTCCTAAAATACTGAAATGAAGAAAAGTTTTGAAGTATCCTCTAAGTGTATTTTTTGGTTCCTTCAGAGAAGAAGTGACTTGACCAAAATTTTATTTTATATTACTAATTATAAGTCTGACTTCAAACTTGAATGAAGTTCCTTAAATATTTTAATAACAGAAGACCTGATTATCTGCTATTATGCCCCCCACCATAATTCATCTCTCTTTATAATACTGTGGAAATACAACTAACTAAATTTTCCACTTGAATCAGAACTAGCATTGCATTTTGCACTCACTTTTCTCAAGGTGCCAAGTAGTAGAGAACCATTGTGTAAATGTTATTTTAAAAAGCAAATAATATGTGCTACACAGTGGCTGGGAATTTCAGAGATTGCTTAGCATTAATTTCTAGGCAAGTTCTGGATTTTATATAATCGTTTGGGCAGTGTGAAGATGATGAGATTAAAAACAGTACCTTTTTTTTTTTCCCCTTTTTGATACTTTGGAATACATTGACTTTGGGCTTTTATATTTTGGTTTGCAAATATAGCAAGTAAAGCAATATTTTTCTTAGATGCTTCCAGCAGCTGGAGCTTTACGTAAATAAGTAAATAGGTAAAAAGAATCTATCTTGAGATGGACCACACACACACATTCACATATATGCACTTCCGTACATATATACATATATATGTGTGCGTGGTCACAGAATATGCATGCACATACATATATATGTACATATATATATAGGCACACATACACACACATATATATGTATATAGATGCACATCTGTATATACAAATGTATGTACTAATTTAATTTATGCTTGTACAAGCCTCTAATATAGACTTGTTTAAACCTGTTTAGAGTATGCTTTATCTAAGTTAAACTAGAACAGTAATTCACTGAATAAAGGCTCTGAATATGATCTGGTTTTGTATGTTTGCTGAGCCATGGTAATTGGCTATACCCACTTACCACAACAAATGTGAGGTAAAAATGTTTGAGCAGAAACCTCTTTCACAGAACTTCAGTCATCCACATTTTATCTCAGGTTTACAGTGGATGATAAATGCACGTGCATTTAGGTACTGTGGTTCAGCTGACATGCAACAATTTTTTAAACCATGATAATTCAATCGTATGGCTGAACTGAAAACTAAAATCTGTGTAGCCATGGCTAGAATTTGTTTAAACAGATTTAGATTAGGATTTTGGTCTACTGTGAATGGATCCATTTTTTATAGGAATTTATATATTGCCATGCAACCTTCCTGATAAAGTCATGCCTTTAATACTGATGGTTTATATTTATTTTATCTAGAAAGCATATGTATTTGCAATAATAAGAAGGTTTAAGTAGTCATTCTGACTATCCTCCCCTTTTCATTGGTCTTGAGATTTCATTTAAGGATAATTTTGCATCTATGTTGTATTTGTGGTCTGCATACTACATCAAGAAATTTAAATCACAGGAAAAGAAATCATAGAAAACAGTCATACAATTCTTCACAGAGGGTTTTAAGTATGGTCTTTATATATCCTGAGCTCACGTGGTAGTCAGTACTGCACTGAATTTTGAACAAGATTTCAGCGATCATCACTCATCACTTTTAGATCTGATTTTTTCCATGCTTTCAGCTCTGTCAAAGATATATTTTATTTTGTGGGTTTTGGGTATTTTCTTTTACACTTTGGTCAAAATTCTCCCAGCTGTTTTAAGAGTTTGAAAAATTGGCAGCATTTTATTTCTCAGGTAGCTCAAAAGCCCGTAGCTTTGAACCTTGTTATGTAAATAGTTCTCATTAACAAGTTCTTCTAAGGCCAAATTTGAAAAATATTATTTGGATATTTGGGCTATGAATAAGCAAAGCAGTTATGTGTGGGGAGACATTTCATGTGCTTAGAATTATGCACTTGGCTTATATAACTCTCTGTGTGGAGCCTACATTAGGAAAGAATGGAAAATGAAAAGTATGAGAAATAATACATGCATGTTTCTAGAAGAAAACTTTAACGGAAAGATACACAGATAATTTTTTGTTGATGTTTTTAATGCTCACTTTGTGGCAGTGTTATGAGCTTTATTACCAGAGAGAACAGAAAATTTGACTCTATGACCACAAAAATCAGTGGCAAAATTGGACAGTGGTGAGGTCCAGAAATAAATTGTACACTGGAGCAAGTGCATATGCTTTAATCTGTTTTCACTCTTCAGAAAAGATTCCTTTTTCTTTTCTAGGGCATACTTGGGAAGATAAAATTCCATAGTAGTTTAGGGAAGTTTCCTTTTCTTGTCTCATGACAGGTATGTGACACAACAGATCTCCATTCCAGCCTTTTCATAATATATATGTTGGAGTGATGCAACTTCTTTCTTTTCTTCTCTCTGTTTTTTGGATTGGAAGAAACGTATTTTTACAAAATAGCTTCAAAATATAGACTCTCTGTAAGTGAACTACTTAAGTGTAATTATTTTTGGATTCTTATAGCTGTTTTCTCCTATACTTTGGTAAGCACCTAACCGCAGCCTCACCGGGGATTTTCAGAATTAGGTAAGATAGGACAAGTCAGACCATTAGGTAGACCTAGTGACATCTCTTCATTTGGGCAGTATGTTTTCACTGGGTTGTCCCTGTACCCTGATAGATGGGGGTGCGAAGTAGAGCACAGGAATGGGCACCTCTGCCGCTTCTGGGGATAAAGTGGGCCCCTACTTCCTTGGCACCACAGTTCACAACCTATTGATGCCACTTCCAGGCACTGTTCTCCCTCCACCACCTAAACTCCCCCGTGTTTATTAACAGACTTGTAAAAATGTGTTTAAAGCAAATAAGCGTCCCCAGTGAGTAGGCTTTGTTTAACAAAGAGAGAAAGGAGCAAGCAAACAAATAGGTTGCTCCTTGCTTGGAAGAAGCTAAAGATAGTTGACAAACTGTTAAGAAAGAGATCCATCCAGTTATTGACCTAGTATTGCATATAAGATGGTGTATCAAGCGCTGTATCAACATAGTTCCTGCTAGCTGTGGTCCACAGCAGGATGTGCTTCCTTTTCTATGACCAGCATATATAGGAGACTAAATACTATGTGAAAAGATCTACTGTATTAAATTTATTTTATTTATTTAGCTAGTCCTTACTGCCAAACAACGGGTTCTAGCCAGATAGGAGAGACTAGCTGACTGGCACAAATGTGGGGCTCTTCATGTAACAGTATTAGAAATCTAAATTATTAGCCCTTTTCAGTTCAAATATTTTCCTTTAGATATTCCCCTCCAACCTTTGCGGTTACACTTTGAATTGACAGAGTTTAAGTGTACACCTCAAAATGAGAGAAAGAGAGAAAATGCAGAATCACATATCTAATCTTCATGTTTGTCCAAAAACACGGTAGCTTCTGGCATATCCACTTCCCATGCATTATTTGCATGCGTCACTGTTCCACACAGCAGTACAAGACGTCCGCAGTCCCTCAGCTATAAGCCCCACTATTCTTTGATAAAGGGCATGATAAAGATTTCACATATGAAGAATTTCCAAAGCAAAAGTAAAGTACTTCTCTTTTGGGACATTGGAAAATCTGTATACAGGGAAATTTTTTTAAGTGAACAACTATGCTAAGTGACACAGGTGTGAGTATTGTAAATGTTCTTGTACACAAAGCAAATCTTGTGAACTCTTTTTTCCTCCTCCATTCTCTGCAATGAAATTCATGCCTGACCAAGGAAAACCACCATGATTAACTGACCTCACTCCAAGGACTGTATTATTACAGTTCACTCAAAGAAATTATTAATTTAATATTAGGACCTGTCTGATACACTGCTCTTTTGTTGGAGAACTACGCTAGGTAGGAAGTGAGATAATCATCTATCAAACTTCCTTACAGAATTTGTTTTAAATGCTTGGTAAGAACACAGATTTGTAACCTTGTATATGAGGAGGACACAAAAGAGTTGCAAATTTGGAACCAGCAGATAGAGCCTTTCAAAACTGATTTGTAATGCTATGTAAATAAACACACGAATTCCAATTTAATTACAACTTCTTATACAGATAATACTTTCTTTGCCAAACACCCTCAATGTTTTCTGCAGCTGTTTACTAATAGTCTTTGATTGGTAGAAATATATTAGAGCTTTATCATGAAGGCACCACTACTTCCTCTGCCCTCCCCCTCATAAGTTTTGCATCAGACAGCTGTCTAGAAAATTAAGAACAGTGCTGTCTAGCTCCTTGTTTGCCTCCCTGATCCAAGTCCATGTTTAGATAATTTGGGATCCCTCCATTTACTGTACACATGTTACAGCTTCAAAATGTCATCATTGTGAATTTTGGCATAAGCCAAAATTTTTGCATTATTTTCTTGCAGACACATTACCTTGACTATCTAGAGCTGAGAGATGGCCATATATATGTCCAGTTCTACCTCATCTCTCTAAGATATGCAGCTCTTTTATTTTTCTCCTTAAAAAGGACTGCTGTTTATGTATATTGTTAAGCTAATTAGTAATGTGCTCTTTTTTTTTTTTTAATTATACTTGAATATGGATAGCTTATACGTACTCAGGTATACTTCCTTTGCTTTCTTCTGTGTCTGACAGAATATTTGTGTGAGGGGACATTGGTTCTGTCATCCTTGATCATCAAGATAGATTACTGTCCTTAGATCATGCATGCCATAGCATTTGGCTTAATCTTAGGCTTTTGTACAGCTGTAAATCACAGGTACAAAACCCTGTACTCGTGAACATATTTTTAACACTTTTATATGTTTGAAATTTCCATGTGTTCAATGTGTTATTCAAAATGAAGAGTACCAGAACTACCAGAATGGTTTGCCCTTTTCATTCCTTACTTACTTTCTTAAGATTTTTCTTTTCTTCTAGGCTGCATCTTCTGCTACAATTTTATTTAGTAATGCAATCTGTTATGTTCAAAATTAATCTTTCATGGTAGTAAGTGTGTGGATCCGTCAAGTGTCCCTACACCTTGACACAGGTGCTTCTGCAGTAAATCCTAAAGCACCACATGCCTTGTTGCACATGGGTTCGTCAAGATCCATGTGGTAATTGGACTCCTTCTGTGGCACCTCTTTTGTGTCAGAAGTGAAGCTAGTGCTCCAAGTTTTGCCTTCAGTATCACAGATTCATTTCTTGGATCTTTTTTTTTTTTTTTTTGGATGGCAACAGCCACCATCTGCAGATTCATCCTTGTATTTGCTTTATTTTGTCTCTGAAAGCTTCTGTCATGACAAGGGATCTGTGGTGCCAACAAGCCACAGCAGAAGCTTCCAATAAAAACAAATAAAAAAAGAAAAGTCTCAGTCTTTAGTCTAGAATTTTTAATTAAGAATGAAAATTGGTAGAGGAAAAGGACAGAAATTTCCTTTATCAAATGGGAGGAAAAAATGGAATTAACACCATCCTCCTGCTTTTTTCTGAACTTTCAGTTTTATCTTGGCATCTGGACCTCTGGCATCATCTGTGGGAATGCAGCACATGCTGTTACTTCCTCAGGAATCTCTGAGGTAGTTTCTGGGAACCGTCAAGCCCTCCGGGACTACAGAAAAATTTCCACACGCAGTCTGTGACATTCCCTCAGTGGTGGCATATCTTCCTACTAGTATTCCTCCTTGTTTAGATTTTCCTTGTGACCTGTTTGAATTCTTAATTGTCCCTTGATGGTCACTAGCACTGGCCTTGTACGATGCGATGCTGAAATCTCATTGCTATTTAGAACAGGCATCTAGCTCTGGGCATTTTCCATTAGCGGCACCAGTCACCGAAGTGTCTTTCACTTTTACCTCATGTCACAACTTCTCCCCCTTTGGCCTATCTTTTCAGTCCCTGGTCAGAAGAGCATCACTACTAATTTATTCTGCAGCCGGGCCTGTATTGCCCCTCGGCAGACTTGGTATAGAAAGGCAGTGTGCATACACTCACGTCCATGTCTATGTGGGGATGGCAGGAAAGAAGAATTTTCAGGGTTTTCTTTCTTTTCTCTTTTTTTTTTTTTTTTTTCTTTTTTTTCTTTTCTTTTCTGCCGGCAGCTCAGAATAAGCATTACCTCAAAAGCCCCCTTTGACATAGTAGTCTGTGCCCCCTGCTCCCCACACCCGTACATCCTGGGTGGGTGAGGGGGGGAGAGGTCAAGAGGGATAGATGGAGAAAGGCCTTTATGCTTGTTGTTGTATCTTTTGTTTCTGCTGATGATACACAAAGCAAGTTGTAAATAGCTCTTTCACACACAGTTGTTATTCCTCTGAGAGAGATACAGCACAGTAGCTGTGCTCTCAGCACTGTTCTGCCCCAGGGATTGGAGAGGGACACTTTAAAGACCCTTTTCACACATTTCTGCAGCTTTGACAGAAAGAAATTTAGCTTTGTATCAGAAAAATGTCATCCAACCATTAAAGCCTGAACATTGTTTTAAGATTTTTAGTAGCAGTCAGCACAGTATCAAACAATCTCAAACTATGAATTTGCATTATATGCAGGGTCCGAAGTATTTGAATCCTCATCATTTTACATCATAGCACAAGTATGAAAAGAAAAAAGAAGAAAGATGGGCACAAATTGTATTTTAAACAGATTATTTTCCAATGAGTAATAACAAGGTTTAATTCAGTTTATTCTCCCATCAGTCAAACCAGGTACACAAACCTGGGTAATATTAGAATTCATGAAGTGAAAGACACTAAATGCTTGGCTAATTATACTTGTTCTCAACCTGTTTTTAATATTTTTTTTCCCATTTGGGAAAGCCAATGGCAAAACAGATCATAGCGTACATTTTTGTATTAAACCTATTTGAGAATACTTTTTAATTCCTGGGAGATAAACTTTCTCCAGTGTGTTTTTCTGTGACTTAATATGTTTGTGCTTGGGGAGCCCCTGTGCATGTCTGTTTGCTCGCATTCAGAATATTATTTGTCTCCATCTTTTTGCCTTCCCTTGTGCCTGAAATATGATGCTGGTTGTATTGTTAATTTTGACAGTTTAAAATCAATAAAATCCTCCATCTTTAATACATTTAACATTGCCGCAAAGCTTACAGTTAGCTACATTGGCGTTCTGCAGATATTGAGGGCCATTTTGGAAAATTCAGGTTCAGTTTGAGCCTTAGAATAAGGGATCATTGCCTGTAATATTTAGGAAAGGAGGGAGCCCAGAGTCGTAAAACAGATCTAGACTACACACTGTGCTAAATTGTTCTCTATATTGTTATGGATATTTGATTACAGTGATGATCATATAGGTGGAAAGGCAAGCTGATGCTGTTAAGTACGATGGAAACCAGTGCCCGTTCTTGCACACTCTTCCATCCCTGATGATCCATAAAGCATAGTGCTGTGGAGCACTATGGCCTATGAAGAGTTGTGTGGTTCTTTGCTTTCTGCTGCTGAATATGGGAATATGCCTCAAGGGAGGCAGTGAGGAGGATGGGGCAGCCTCTTCTCAGTGGTGGCCAGGGATAGGACTAGAGGAAACGGCCACAAACTGAAGCACCAAAAGTTCCACAGGAACTGAAGGAAACATTTCTTGCCAGTGAGGGTGCCAGAGCCCTGGCACAGGCTGCCCAGAGAGGCTGTGGAGTCTCCTTCTCTGGAGATCTTCCCAACCCGCTTGGACGCAGTCCTGAGCCACCTGCTCTAGGTGACCCTGCGTGTGCGGGGGGTTGGACTAGATGATCTCTAGAGGTCCCTTCCAGCCTTAAGCGTTCTGAGATTCTACGATATCACAAACATTTGCCTACTGCTACTTTTCCACATACATAGTCACCGTGGGATGTTAAGCAATTGCAGGTGGGAGGGGAAGTGGTCCACACAGTGTGTTTTCACTCTTAAGATGTGGTCCATGCTAGTAAGCTGCTTGAAAACCCTTGAAGCAGAGGAGAAACAAAAACTGGAATATAAATGCAGAAGACGTGTGTCAGTTTCGTGTGTGGAACTTGAGTTAAGGAAGAACAGAAAGAGGCAGTAATGAAAAGTCACTGAGGTCGAGCTGGGCACACTAAATAGGAAAGTAAAGGGTGAGAGATGAAGAACGATGACTTACTGACTTCAAAAGGAGTAATGGAGGAAGTCCCATACATATGGAACAGTGCAAATTGGGGAAAGGGGCTGATATGGAAGTAGGGAAGGAGCCCAGGTTATTGGGTAGCTGCAGGGTCTGAAATTGTATCATCAAAATGAATGCTTTCAGACCCACTGGAAAATAAGATGTCAGTCTGCCTCATTACATCCATCTGCCTCCATGAAGAAATTTGAAAACTAGTATGGTAATCTTGAACTAGATTTGGGTCTACATTGAAAAGGGAGGACAATGATACAACATTAATCTGTTTCCTGAAGAAGGTGCCCTTGTAGATTAGAGAGCATGAAGGTAGGCAGAGGCCATGAAAATGGGCATGGAAGCTTTTAGAGATGGGGTAAAAGTTTTTAGACAGGGGATGAGAACAGAATTTTTTGTCATTGTCACAGATAGGAGTGACCGTGGGATGCTGAAGAGCATGAGCTAATGATTATGCTAAAGAACACAGTGATCTTGTTTTGAAGAGAAGATAACTTGTTACTTGGAGGCTGTCACTGATAACATAAGAAAAACAGTGTATATAAATGTCTGCAGCTGTTCAGAAAAAATACCTAACTTGAATTTTTACAATTAGTAGTAAATCTAGTAGACAGATCTGTTTCAGAGAGTCTGAGAAAGGTAGTATTTTTATATTCTGGGGAGAAATCTTAAATCCTATGAATACTTCATTTCAAACACAGAGCCTTGCCTCTGCAGCAGCTTTCTGCTAAGTTAATATTTTGCACCAGGTTAGAGGTTTGTTGTGTTTGCCACGTTGGACTCAATAGTGAGATACTGCATAATACTTTAAACACTGTGATTCTGTACTGTTTGGATTCATTCTTTGATTTTAAGTGCTGCCCCAAATGAAGGTGTTTTCTTGTGAAATACACATTTTCCATCCATCTAAGTGATACTTGCTTGAGGGTTGTGCTTTTTAGCAACAGATGCAACAGATCCTGGAACGTTCATCATACATTCATGTTATATAATCTTCAGTGCATCATAGAGGAAATTGACTTGTAGTACTGCTGCATTACAAATACATTGGTGCTAACTACACCCAGGTATCAGGTCATGTCTGCTTTTTGGTCCATCTGGGGTTAGAGTTCAGT
>VZSV01000041.1:4058002-4086754 GCA_013398735.1 Nothocercus julius
AGGCAAAGCATAATTATTCAGTTATTCAGAAAGAAAATGACTTATTTTAGCTCTTTTATGAAATTCCTGTTCTGCTTTCTCTTTGTCACACCCAGAACACCTCTTACATCTTCCATATGCTGTCATCTCTGTGTCATCTCAGTGCCATTGCCTTGGGACAGTTCCTCACCCAATTAAGATGTGCCTCCATATTACCCTTTTCTTGAAGCCATCCTACAAGCAAAGTCATTCTCCTAGGCCAAGGAGCTGAAAAAGAAATCACTATTTTGGAGTACAGAACAAAGTTATCTGAAGAAATGGTCCCCCCATTTCTTAGTGTAAATTCTATTTTTGCATTTGCTTTCCAGGCTTTTAAGGGCTTTGGACTAAACCTGACACAATAAGTATCTTGCCCAGTTAGTATTTGACAGACAATGGCAGTAAGGAAGAAGGTTTCTTGTTTTCACAATTTTGTTTTAAATCATCATGTCTCAAGAAACGCCTGTCCCAACCTTGTTTTCCAGAATAATGTCTCCCCATTCTTTCTGTATAACTGCAGCTTCCTCCTTCCAGGTGGGAGTAAAACTTTGTTCAGATCATTTTTCCCCAGTGACTTCTGTGCAATAATCCTTCTGGTGAGACTGGGAAAATCTTACATCTTGCCTATAGATTTCATTTTAAAACTCTTGAATAACCTACACAAATACATGGACATCCTGTTGCAACCATTAATGAGAATACCTCAGTATAAATACTATCCTACAAAGGCATTCTTTACGTTTGAAATTAATTGAATTCTTTCCAGGGGGAAAATAAAAAAGGAATTAGGGAATTGAGGAATTGAAGAAGGAAGGAAGGAAGGAAGGAAGGAAGGAAGGAAGGAAGGAAGGAAAGGTATTTAGCAGCAAATGACAGAAATGTTTGCCTATAGGAAAAGGCTTTAAGCTGTGTAAATGGTGACATGAAATAATGTGTTTTATTTAAGGGTCAGAAGTATACCTGGCACTATTCAAACAAACAACATGAGATGCATGCCTCCCCAACACAGACGTTAAGCTAAGCAGAATGATCCAGATGTGAAACGCTTGCAGTAGCCCTGGGGATGATCGTCTCTCTGTGCATTGCAATCGTACATTTAATGATCAGGCTGAGACAACTTCCCTAGGTGGCTTAAGGTTTTTCTCTCTTCACAGGAGAACAGAGTCATTGGGAAGAGCAAGTGGAAGGCAGTGGGGAGCAACTGCCCCAGTGTGAGAGAGGACAAGGCAGAAAGTCTGAAGACAAGAGCAGGGTAAACAGGCAAGGGAGGAGGAAGGCTATGGGCTTCAGGGAACAGAATGAAAAGGATATGATGAGGAACAGAGATGTAGCCAGGAGCAGAGTTGTTCAGAGCCTTGAAGTTTAGGATGAAGAGTTTGGACTTGAATCAGCTTCCTTTACTTTCCACATCAAAGGGGGAAGTGACATGATCCAGGCAATAGGTGAGAAATCCCTTATACTGTAAGTTTCATGCTACATTAATAGGAAGCGTACTTACAAAGCTGAAACATTTAAGAGATAAAAAGGAGCATGAACAAAATGGTCTATAGATAAGGAATATTAATTTAATGTAAAATTTTTTCAAGCTGCAGTTTTGTCAGTAGCTGTTTAGTGGCTTGTCCTATTTTATGCAGAAGGCATACCTGCACAATAACATTTATCCAGAGTGTACCATAGAGCAGCAGCAGCACATGGTGTTGATTTTTGTGAGGTGAAAAAAATGTGCAACACACTTGCTTTCTGACTATAGTTTGTCTCCTGTAGAGCCTTATGCTCTTAATTAGGACACTTCAACCACAGGTAAATGTGAATGGTGTTTAGTTCTGCTTTAGCAGGCAGAAGTTCTTGATCAGTGGCTTTTTAGTTATTTGGGAGCAGCTTGAATAATGCAAAGTGTTTCAGTTTGTCTGTGTATTAATATGTCTTGTAAGTGGAGAAATCCAGATTAGCTCATGTGCCAAAAGCACAGGCTTCACAGAGCTCTGTGTGTGCTGCTTTTCTCAAGAGCAACATGAGTTAGCTGCATTGCAAGACTAAGCTAAGTGCTCTGGAGTCATTCAAGATGTTTTCACTGTGTGAGTTCACTTGCATATATCTTTACTGTCCTTGAATGGCAACCTGCGGTGTAGAGAACTCTAATGATAATTTTAATAGGTGACTCAAGATGATGGTAAAGAGTTTTCATCTTGGCTACTGAAGACTGAAAGTTGGTTTTGCAACTGCTGGAGATTGCCATTAGAAAGGACAAGATGCTTTCAGCATTGAGAAAGATCAAGCTGACTCCTTTCATTCAGAAATTGTCGTTGTTTAGGTGAGATAGTTTTTGTCCAATCTATTCTACTTGACTTTTTGTCAAAAAAATATGGTCACACATTTACTGAACTGAGATCTGTTTGATCTTGTAGACTGCTAAGATGAGAAAGCGTTATCCAGGAAGTGGTGAAGAGAGGGGTTATTCATAAGGCACAGAGTCAGGTCCAAAAGAGTCTGTAAATAAATAAATAGATAAATAAATAAATAAGTTTAGAAGGGGTACACCAGGCCCTATTTATTCCTTAGCGGCTGAGGAGAACTTGAGAAGGATGCCATCATGGCCAAGGAATTGGTGTTTCTCATTTTTTCAATGCTAAACAATAGAGCACTAAGCTGAACAGAAGTATGTGTGTGTTAGCATGTGTGAGTGCATATTATGTTTTATTAATGTATAAAAATAAGCATTGCCCTTAAGTGCAAGCAAAATGGCAAGCTTGCAACGTTCAGTAAAGTTTACTTCTGACTTAAGTAGTTACACTGCTATCCTTTCAGCTTGTAGGTGGTAAAAGACTACTTTGCTAATGCTAGAACGTTGAAGATGGAAAACTCTGAAGTGTTGAGTATTGTCATTATGACTCTCTACTTGCAGTTATACAGGTCTTGATGGAAAGCTAGATATGGGGGATCTATGAGCAGAAAATATTTATTCCTTTTGTAGATCCATATACAGTGGATGCAGGATATTTTTAGTTAATATATTCATTCTTATGCTTTGAATTTTCCCAAATTCAGTTTCTGTGGTAGCAAAGGCACCCTTCCTGTGACACAGCTGTTTTGTCCCACTGTGCCAACAGCCCCCTGGCTTCTATCAGGAACAGGTCCCAGCAGGACCAGGGAAGTGATCGTCCTCCTGTACTCAGCGCTGGTGAGGCTGCACCTCAAATCCTGTGTTCAGTTTTGTGCCCCTCACTACAAGGAGGACATGGAGGTGCTGGAGGGTGTCCAGAGAAGGGCAGTGAAGCTGGTGAAGGGGCTGGAGCTCAGGCCTTGCGAGGAGCGGCTGAGGGAGCTGGGGTTATTTAGTGTGGAGAAGAGGAGGCTCAGGGGAGACCTTAGCGCTCTCTACAGCTACCTGAAAGGAGGCTGTAGTGAGGTGAGGGTTGGTCTCTGCTCCAGAGTTACTACCGATAGGACAAGAGGAAATGGCCTCAAGTTGCACCAGGGGAGGTTCAGGGCAGACATTAGGAAGAATTTCTACACAGAAAGAGTGGTGAAGCACTGGAACAGGGTGCCCGGGGCAGTGGTGGAGTCACCATCGCTGGCAGTGTTCAAGAAATGTATAGATGAGGCACTTAGGGACACGGTTAACCATGCAGGATGAATGGTTTACAGTTGGGCTTAATGATCCTAAAGGTCTTTTCCGACCATAATGATTCTATGATTCTACGATTCTACAGACACAACTGTTTATGGGATTCTCTTGTAAACTACTTGAGGTAAAATCATATTTTTGGAAGTTTTTTGAAACCATTTTATGAACTAACTCATCCCTGGAGTTATCTTTGGTAATCTTTAAGTATCAGAGCAATGTTAAACCTGTTTCTGAAGCTGCCCATCTTACAAAGAATAATGATTCATGTAAATTCAGGCACTGAAGCCCATATTCAAAATTGTAGTTAGCCTGAGATAGCTCTAAGCATAAACAGGATGTTTAAAGCCAGCGTCTGATATATGGCTAATTGTTAGAGGAAAATTGAATGAAAACTAAATCAGCAGAAGGATTTTAGTTGCACTTATGAAATGCAGAAGAAAGATACAGAGGTATCATAGATTTGGAAGCATATTCCCCTTCAACACCTCTGCTATAATTGTCTTTGCCAGTGAGAATTACTGATATGCTCTGCTGGTACTAATGGGCAACTCTAGGGCAGCCCTTCCTCTCTGTCCCTCTTTTCTCCCAGTCTACAAGTTCGGATCATGAAACTTTATCGTGTGTTGGAGAATGGAAGAATCATTGCTTGTAAAATGATGTACAACACAACATGCACATGTATATTTACATATACATGTATATGACTGGCTGTCTACCTAGCTAGCTATCTCTTTATAAGGACTTTTTTTTTTTTTTTTTTTTTCTCCAATCTAAATACACCTAATTGCACTCTGTTGGCATTTGCAATTCCTAGAATTAAACTAAAAAGAGTCACTTGTTTGGAAACAATTTCACTTGCTTCTTAGACTTGATAAATACCACCATTGAGGTGTCTTGATGTAAATATTGAGGCAACATTTCAGTCCTCATTTGTACACGGTATTTTGTGATGTCTCAGAAGTCAGAGTTCCTTCCTTGTGTTAGTGGGATTTTTTTTCCCTTTTTTTTCCCAGGCATACTGGGGGTTCAAGTGCAAATTTCCATAAAATTTAAATGAGGTGCTTCCTGTAATTAATGAATAATTGTGGCTGCTCTCAGGTCTGCATTGTAATTAACCATGATCAGACTTGTTTGGAGGAGATAGTGTTCCTGTTGTAATTTGACAAGCTACTGTGATTTTGCCAGATTAAACAACCTGCAGCATTTACTTACAGAGTCACAGGGACAAGATCTGCTCCTGCTGCAGCAGCTTCTTCTTAAAAGCAGTACAAAAATGTATTGAGACCTTGCTGTGAAGAGCCATCAGTCACACTAGTATATGCAAACCCATGTAATTTTTGTGGGTTGTAACAACTCTTTCCCTAGGAATTTTCACAATATTGCACAATGTGATAGTTGTGAATTAGGCAGTAAGATCTGGCTTTGAAGAACACAACGGGCAAAGTGATTCCTGTTCTTTTAGTTTCTCTGGGCTAAATAGAATCTTTTTAGAAAGTAATAAAAATAAAAATAAAAAATAAATAAATGGAAAAAAAAGAGAACTCTCAAACCTCAGAAGCATTAAAAAAAAAGCCTATATAAAACTACTTTTCCTTTTAGACACAGCAAGTGACCTTGTGCTCAAACACAGATGCTGTATGCAGTAAAGTGATCCCTACGGACTTGGTAGCATTGTATCTGGACACTTGGTCAGTCTCTGTCTCTGTCTCTCTCTTTTTTGGGGGGTTAAGAACTGTTCAAAACATCACTGTTTAGTTACTGTGGTGTCTTTCATTTAGATTCTGTTTATTGACTAAACCACAAGGATTCCTGCCCAAAGTACCAGGCAGCCTACGCTTGAATGATTTTGATTTTCTAACATCAGCCCTGGGGTTTATTTGAAAAATGTACATACACTGCAGCTTTAACAAGTCAAGTGACTGCGTGATTTTGACCACAGAGTAAAGTATATCTGAAGATCATTAAATTAAAAAGGGGGGGTTGGGAGTGGGGAGCAGAGTGGGGAGGAATAAATGTAGTAGTCATTGTACCAACACTGTGCATGTGTGACACATGGTTTTTGTCTTTTCATCTTCCACAAGAGCCAGAAAGTTTCCTGCCGTTCTCTTTCCAGCTATTGACAAATGATTGCCAGATGTGAGATCTTTGCAGTGCTCTTTCCCCTTTGCAAACATGCAGTGATGGGATATTCGATTCTCCCTTGCCCATTTCATCTCCTTTCCACATCTGCCAGGGACACACAAGCAATACATCCCTACATGAGAGTTTAAAGTTTATTCAGCTCCTCCACCCCCCTACTCCCGATAAAATATTTGGAGACCACAGAATGAAATCCACGTGACGCTCTGCAAGTTTCAGTGTGTTTCAGAGTAGGGATTGGGGTTTTTTTGATTGTATACATGTAGGTAACTCCACAGTTTGTGTGTGTGTGTATGTGTGTGTGGCCAATACCTGTACACTTGCATACACTATATATATGTGTGTGTATGTGTGCGCGTAAAATTGATTGCAAGACTGAGAATACATAGGAGTTCCTGGTTTTGATGCACTGTATGAATCTCTTCTCCCCCTGAAAATAAAGCAGAATATTTTACAGGATCTTCTGCTAAAGCAATTATAATGAGTAACTAAATAAACATCAGTCATGACCTGTGTGCTGCAAAACAGTTTAAAAAATAATAATAATAAAAAAAAAGATAGGTGAGAAAAAAAGCCTGTAAGTAGATTGTGCCTTTCCTCTAGTCTTGCTACTGAATTTTACTATTTCTAAGAGACTTTACCCCAAAGTAACTTACAGTCTCAGTGAGAAACTAATTTCTGAGGTAACAGAAACAATCCTGGAGTGGCCACACACATAATCAGACTCATGTACAAAGCTTTTTTGGCACTCCTATCTGGAGTTTATACTGGTGGGGGATATTGCTCCATTCCAAGTCTGCCTTTAAATATGTTTAGCAAAGAGAGAGAGAGAGGGATAGAGACAGACAGACAGACTTTCCAGCTCCTGACCTTCCTATAGGGTGGCCTAACACAGGTGGCCTTTCTGTTTTAATACTACGCTTTTGGCAAACTGAACAGCTCTTCGGTCCCTGACACAGATCAGCATTTTTTTAAAATTAAAAAAAAAAAAAAAGTCAGTAGAATGTCTGCCATATGTGCTCAAAATACTGGATGGAATTTCAGGACCATAGATGCTTGTGTTTTAATCTTAAAAATGCAACACACTTGCCATTCTTATTTTCCAGGGTTGCCATTGCAAGGTTGTTACCCTCTTCAACCACTCCGTCTAAAAAATGGAGCCATATCCTCATTTTCCGATGTTCAGACACAAAACAAAAAACAAAAAATCCCTGCTTTTTTTTCCATATAAAAGATCAAGGTTTCTCCTCTAAGGAAATACACCTCTAGAGAAAAACAAGAGGGACAATCTGCTTTTGCTCACAAAAAATACAAGCTGAATGCGAGAGTTTGAGTCTTTTGCATTCTGCTTTTCTGTGCTGCAGGTAGGAATTTGCAAGAATTTATTGTCCATGTGGCTACCATTTTAATATTACCATTACTCCTTTTTTTTTTTCTTTTTAAGGAAGGTTATTTCAAAAGAAGCGCAGAGAGATCAACATCTTTTGAAGGTCATGGCAAGTGTCTGCCTTTTTTCATTAAAAAAAAAAAAAAAAAAATCAGGTCTGAAACTCCGGTAGGAAGAGATGAGATCCTTCAAGTTCAGATCACTTCACCTAATTTGTCCTGGCTAATGCAGTGGCTGGTTTCCCGTGTCTTCCTGCTCCTTCACCATGGTTACCCGGGGAGGTAGAGAGGTGCTAAGCAGTGGAGGTGTCATCCGGCCAGTGCACTGAGGGAACGTCCTTCAGAGGACGACTTGTCACTAGCCGTCAAAGAAGAGAGTGGCTTTGTGGTCTCTGAACATCTGGCAGCGCTGCACAGGAAGCTGAGGGGGTGTCATTAATTGTGATGAAATAATTTAAACCATCAGGAATAAATGAGGCTGTTAAGCTAAGTTCAGATTCCATTTGCTGCACACATGTGTCTAGCAGCCTGTGCGCAGTTAAAAAAAAAAAAAGAAATGAATTATATTAGCTTGTGAGTAGAAGTGAAACAGATACTGTAAATGAAGTGAGTTACAGTGTGGTGACATCATGTAGAACAACATTCAGAGAATGAGTTTTGTAAAATCAGCATGCAGAAAAGTGGTCCGTTACTTTGATAAACTTTTGTTTAGGATCACACCTGACGATGATGGATAAAGCCAAGGAAGGCTTGGCGTGGGATCTGCAAGGAATTCTTGCTTGCTGTGCAATCTCAGTACAGCCTATACTGTGAACAGAGCTTTTACCTACAAGCGTCCGTTTAGTTTGAACGTTGCTCTATCCCTGACAGACTTCTAACTCTGTGGTTGGACAAAGGCAGGCATACTAACAAATAAGTGGCTGGGTGCCTTATATAGGGAGATCCTTCTGAATTTTTTCTTTGATTTTGTCTGTGGGAGAAGGGGCATTTATCACACATGGTTTTCATATCTCTATGTGATCCATTTTATAAAATGAAGAAATCACACTGCACAGGATTTTTATATTGCTGCAGGTACAGAAAGGCAATAGATAATCTTGAACTGTTTTGAGAAAGAGATCAGGTTGGGTATGAAGTCTCAATTGGCTTTTGGCTTCAAGATGCCTTATAGGGGGGATAATCGGCCCTCCCAGGATCACAGAGAAAGTGTGTGCGCAAAATCAAACTCTTTTGAACAGTTCTTAGGCACAAACTCACCATTTTTTAATGCAAATGGGCCAGACAACTCGGCCATTTGGTGACTAGAGACTTAGTAAGCAGAAGCAGTGGAAATTGGTTGCCATGAGGAGACTCTCTAAAGTGGAGGAGTTTCAAGAATTTAGGGATTTAGCACAGCTGCTGCTTTTGGCATCTGGAGTAATATTACAAGCATCGGGCAGGAGGTGAGGGGCACAGAGGAGTGTTGAAATCTCTGTTCCCTGGAGCAGGTAGAGAGCACCGTTTTCCATGGGGTAGACCCGTGCAGCTGGAAGACAACTCTGAATTCTCCCCATTGCCAGCAAAATGTCCTTGGAGTTTCTTTCCATGGCCAGAATGGAGCATGAGTAAATGTGGGTATATTTTTATTTTGGCATCTATGAGAAAATATAATGGCCAGGTGCTGAAATTGTGCTCACTTCTGTTCAACTGTTTGGTTGTGGACTTCCAGTTTTTAGAGGGGGAACCTTGATATTGTACATGGGAGTGCTTGGGCCTCTGAGGACAGAGCACCTGAATTCTCTTAGGATGCCTTGAGGTATTCATAGACTTTCAGTATCCCTGGCTAACTTTTCCTCTTCCCTTGAAGGGGTCCATGTCCCAAAATAATTCATCCCCAAATAAATAGGCTTTCTCTGCCCCCTTTTTTTGAGCCAATGCTTCTTTTATACTTCAAAACTCTTTTTATCACTAAAAATTGACGCATTTCACATGAATCTTTATTTATTTATTTATTTTTAATCTTAAGGTGCTCTAATAGAAGTAATGTGCAGCAGGTAGTATAAAATTATATTTGGACATAGGAAAGACCAACTCACTGGACCACTGGTGCTGGTAGCCTATCATCCTTTCAAGACTTTTCCTACTCATTGCATGCAATGTAGGTGAAACAACTGTCTAGTTTACTGCAGAACTGCTAAGGGAAAACTTGCCCAAGCAAACAGATGCAGATAAATATAACTTTGACTCAAAGCACTGTAAAATTTATAAGGATAAATTTTGTATCGTGGCTTCTTTCTGCCTCAAACAAAAAAATCAATGCTGTGGTTATTGACAAACTTAGCTTACTATCAGATAATTCTCCAGAGCAATGAGAAGCCGTAGAGGAAGGTAGCAAGAGCAGAAGAAAGTGTCTGAAAGTCAGCTCCTGTGAACCCTGTGAGGAGACGGGCTGAGCACAGCCCCAGATCTGTGGACACTGAGCATTTTTTATCCCAGATGAGATTCTAGGTAAGATGGAAAATTGGTGCATGCCAGCTTAAGAGATTCAAATCTGCACAGATGTCCTGAAGTTTCTTCAAGAACTTTGGATTTGGTCAGTCAAAATATTATCTGTATTTTTAAACGAAAAGCATATATATTAAATATTTGTCCTTTTCTCAAGGGAGTGTTTCAGCGGCTGTAGCACAGATCATACCTCACCTTGAATACATTTGAAATGTTTTCACTGTGTGTATATGGCATGAAGTTTGCCTACTACATGGTTACTGAAAACAAAATGAAGACTTGTTGTTTCTGTTGTATCTGAAATAGGGGAGTTCCCATCCTTTCCAAATGATACCATTTTCTTTTTTCTTTTTCTTTTTTTTTTTTCAAAGCTTTCGCAACCTCTGTGATTTATGCTGTGGCCTGCTAGACTGTCACTTTTCTTCTGCCTAATCCCTCCCATGCATCAACCACATCTGTTTACATGCTGCTGGAAGCAGTAGAGAAGCAGTTCTTCAGCAATGTTACCAGAAAATGAATAAATAAAAGCTCTGTGTCCCCTAGGCTGGTATATTTGGGCTAATATACACTGAGAGATATTTTTGAGGAACACTGTGTGTGTGTTTGTTTTAGATTAGTTAAATAATTGGGTGAAACTGTGACAGAGTGGAAGAGGGTTAGGGAAAGAACAAAATGAAGAACTGCAGAGTGAACAGATAGTGCTGCAGACGTTGTCAAAACTTAGCAGCCTAAGTGTAAAAATAAATGCCGAGAATGGGAGAAGAGGGTGGCTGTACTAGATGAATATAAACATTAGTCTGCTGGCTGCAGTGAAATGCAAACTGTTCAAGTAGCTTTAGTTTTCATAAAATACAATTTTAAAGACCCTGTTTTTTCTTTCAGGAATACACAAGACATCCCATCCTTCTGAATTCATCTGTTAGGGAGAAAAATATTCAGAGATGTATATTAAGCCTATTTTGTGTATTGAAGAGAAATGCACATTTAAGACCATGTATTTTGTCTGGTAGAGTTGTGCTGCTGTGTTCATGATATAATGGCAAAAATATTGTGATGAAGGAACATCATTTCTTGATGCATTTCCGTCATCTGTCAGGGTGCTTTTCTTTGTCAATTCTGATTGCAGACCAGAATGTGAATTGGCTCTGAATGAAGTAAGTGGCTCAAACTTAGGCATAAAAGACATAAATTCGTGACTCCCAGCTGCAGTTTTACTATTTTTTCCCTAGGAAGGGAATTGTATTCCTTTAACCCATTGTCCCCTGCCTCATTAAGTACAAATACCCTCCAGACACTCCCTTGCCAAAGCACAGCAAAGTTTATTATAAATGCAACTCACTATTTGCGGGCAATGCTGTTTTGACACACACAAAAAAATCACTTCTGTGTAAATTTTATTAGATATTCCTTATGTAAACCAAAGATCTGTTTTTTTATATTCAAACATCAAATCATGTTTATGGATACTTACCATAAAATCCGTAGTTAAGATATGCAGGAAATTTCCCTTTGGTGCTGGATTAGTGGGGTGAGAGCGTTTTTTTTTTTTTTTTTTTTTTTATCACTGCAAAAAGAATAAAACGGAAAATAAAATATGTTCATTTGAACAGTTGACCAATCCATAGAAATGCTCTGCATTTGGCATGAATAAATCTTGACTACCTGAATCACAGGCATGAAATACAAGATTGGGACCTAAGGATACAAGGATTGGGACCTAACAGTGGACAGGAGATTTAATGCAATTTAATGGAGATTAAACCATTTTTTTCAAATACAATACATACCTGCAGCCTCCACTGATTTCAGGAAGATTTGGGAAACCAAGCAAGTTATTAGGGTTTCATGTCTCTTAAGTAGAAAAGACTGTTGTGAGTGCCATTTCAGAGTGCCATTTCAGTTGCATTTAGCAAAGATAAAGCAGCATAACATTTTTTTTTTTTTTTTTTCCTGGTCATTGTGTTCATAGTTGGTGTGCCTGGTTGTATCCTTCCAACGTATTGCTGCCAAGTGCATGTATTTTCTTTGAGGAACTGGTTTGAAACATGCTTCTTACTATGGAATTAACAGGTAGCACAAAACCCATGTAATTCCCGCACAAATATTATTTTTATGAATTGAGCAATTAGTGTCTGATGTGACAGACTTATCCTTGATTTATGCTTGATTTATTCCAATACAGAATGAACTGAGAACTCCATCTATGACACAGCGAAGTGGTACTTTTGATTTATTCCATACTAAGATATAAAAAATGGCTGGCCTAACGTTAATTAAAAAAGAGAAGTTGTTTGAAAATTTAAGCATTACATACTGAAGAAGCATCTACCTCTTGATTTCTTTAAATGGAACAACTTCTTAGCAGCTATCTCTATATTGCCAGTGTGCTTATTAATTATATTAGAATATGTGTTATTCCTGTGGTTTATTAATCAATAGTTGCTGATATCTCTCAAGCAAATTGTCCATGAATTATTTTTTCAGTGTTTTCTTAATAAGGAAAAACAGATTATGAGCTATATGGCATGAAAAAAAGGTTAAAAAAAAAAAGTAACATTGTATTTGGATTTTGAAAGGCCTTAAGCATGACAGGATACTAAGCAAACTAAGCAAACTTTTAAAGTTGAGCTTCACAGACTCATAGCTACACTATCTAAATTAGATTTGGTCTGTTTTCTAGAATTCAGTCCAGCCAACTGCTTTTCTGCCTTTTTCCAAAATAGGAATATATTGCTTTTCACACAATCAGTCTATCAGTCTCCATTCAGAAAAAAATCTTCTTTTGCTTGGAAATGAGATTTTGGGGAGCAGGTAAAGCAGGGTGGATGGGTACCCAAGTGTCTAGAGCCATGGCTGCCACTCTGTTGTGGTGTGGTACTGACTGCACTGGTGGGATGGCATTAGGACGGGGAAAAGGCGCAACCAGGCTGAAAAGAAAACCTGCTGAAAGCAAGGTTTTCTCTCTCTTGTTTCCTTTTTTTCTTTTTTCTTTTTTTTTTTTTTCCCAAGGCAGTGCTGGAGATGGGTAGCTACCCCAGGATCTCCCTTGGTGCTAGGCACGCTTTGAGGATCGTAGGGTGGCTCACAAGAGGGTTCTGTGCATACTTTTGCACTTCAGAGGTAGGTGACAGCTGCTAGATTTGGCAGGTTTCAGACTTTGAAGATGGAAGTATTTAAATGTTTTTCAGGAAGCACAATAGGGGTGAGGCAACTTTTTTTTTTTTTATCTTTTTGTGTGTGTGTGTGGTTTGTTTTTTGTTGCTAAATTCATTGATTCTGTAGTGGAATACTTTTTATGTATGTATTTATTTTCATAAATTACCAGGTAGGAGACATGGGATAAGCAGATGAAACGAGATCAAAGATTAAGACAGAGCGCCTTAGGGTGGAGCTAAATTCTTTAATGCTGCATGCACTCGTATAGCTGTAGGAGCCACCATGTACTCTTCCTGCTCCTTTCTGCTCTGTGCAAGCAGTAATGAGGAGGAGCTCAGACTCCAACACTGAGGAGAGCTGAGCAAGAAACAAATGACTTTGCTGGAGGCTGTGAACAGATTGACTAACGGGGGGGCTGCTGGAGAAATCAGACTTGGCTACCTTTTTAAAAAGTTATTTTTCTTTTATGTTATGACTGTATTCATTATTTGTATTGCAGTGGTGCATAGAAGCTCCAGCTATAGGCCAGGACTCTGGCCACTGTACAAACACAGAACAAATCTTATTTTTACAGTGAAGTGATCCCAGAGTGGGGACATTGCAAGTACTGAAAAATCTCCATGCCAACGATTTCTGATGATATACCCTGAACTGTATGCTCACTGATCCAGAAATAAGAAGAGGGCTTCAAAGAAGGGAGTGGGGGAAAAGAGAATCAGGCTAGCTAAAATTTCGTGTGCTTAATTTAATTTTCGTTTCGCTTTCCACTTTACCTTGAAATTTCTGGTAGCATGTCAAAGGAGGTCAACCAGAGATACGTTGAGGAAGGAAATTACAAAGAAGGTAATATGGTTCATTTGTGCCTGGAAGGATTATATTACACTTTTTGGCATTTTCCTGGGTGGTCAGTAGTAACATGGGGGTAGAAGTGCATGGGGTAGGATGTTTGTTTTATTCATACTTAAATTTATGGACCAGCTACAAGAGAGTGGTTCAGAGCTGTTTTTTATCAAGTTACTGAGTTCGTACCAGTGGAACCAAATTCTGTAACAAGGCAGAACAAAGTAGGAGCAGAGCTTTGTTATAGAGATTTCTGGGTAAAATCAGAGCAGCTTCTGCAGGCAAAATGGAACCTGAGATCCGCTTATGGACTATGCAACATTTCTTAACTTAGTATATGGTGGAGAGGTAAGATGGAAGTTTATGTTTACTTTGAAAACTGTTGCCCTTGTGGGCCAAAAAAAAAGTGACTCTGTGGCTTAATGTTTAATTTATATCTCATTCTTTGCCACCCTTTATCTTGTAATAATAATTCATTGTATGTATCAATCAAGTCAATATGTACAGTATTATATACTTCATAATTACATGATGACCTAAAAATGTGAAATGTAGCTTATTACTAGCTGATTTTCTGTAAGTCTTTTAAAATTTTTGCGTGTTGATACCCTGACTAATTCCAACTCTGAGACATTTTGCTTTGTATGAGAATTGTGAGAGGGTTGGAGAGGAATTTCAATACCATAAACCACTAGGTCAAGCTATTCAGATACAAATTTCATCTATTCATCTACTTTTCATTCACATGCTTGTGAAATATCAACTCATTTTGGCAGAGACCTGCTCTGAGTTATAATCAATTTAAAATCTGAGAATCTATCAAAACCATATTTGTAGCTGTAGCAAAATGTATATTTACATTACAGTCTGTCCAACATGAGAAATGTCAACAATATTACAGCGTGTGTTTTATCCCAAGCAGCAACAGTAGCTCTATCCAAGTTTCAATCAGAGGTACAGTGTAAACACAAAACTAAGTTTTATGTCCTACAGTGGTAAGCCAGTCATGCTCTGTAAAAATAAAAACATATTACAATAGTTCTTGAATATGCGCTTGGAGTGTATTTGTAGCCAGTGACTTCCTGTCAAGTTTGTTTGCATTTGAGATACAAACATAAAAAGCATAGTTTTTGTTGTCTTTTCCCCTTTGGAAATAAATGTGGTATGTTGGAGGACCCCATCAGGCATGGAAAGACTTGAGCTCTCTCCTTATAGCCTGTGTATAGCTGGATACAAATGGGAGTGTAAGCATGCATTCCCATTTCTTTCATCCAAAAGTACTGCGACAGGGAGATATTCCTGTGTCTGGTGGTTTAGTGGGAATTGCACCCGTTTTTCAAGGTCAAAGTAGTAGACTCTGGGTAGGTAGGGAGCTCTAGCATTGGTACGTCAGTCCTTTTTGGGGCATGTGCTGACAGACTGCCAGAATTGGCTACTGTTTTCTGATTGCCACTTTCTTGCATTCAGGGGATTGATATGTGCCCTTTTTATTTTTTTCTTTGATTTGCGCTGTGGCCATCATGGAGGGCAGCACTGTGTTTCGGGCAGGTTAACTCCTAGCCCTGGCACACCAGGTCACAGCACCAGCGGCAGCTCCACGATGCCACCACATGTGGGTCCCCAGGGATCCCCATGGCTATTCAGCAGTGTCCTGCCCCACGGGGCTGCTGTTAGGTACCCAACTGAGCCACCAACTCTCCAACAGCACTACGGAAATAGGCCCCTTGCAGAGGGGATGTGTGACCACAGCTTGTCCCTCACCACCGGTGCCTGGCATAGGCTGGGCCATGGGCAACTGGCAGAGAACTGGCCAAGATGTCCACAGAATTAATACCAACCTTCACAGCAACTATAGCAGGAAAATTTAGGAGGGTAAGATTATTTTCGTCATTGGTTGCTTTGAGTAAAATCTCGTAACTTGTAATAATGGACTGGTAGCAGGCCCATTATATGCCCTGCTAATAGCCACTGGAAATGTCTTCACTGCTCCTTAGTCTACCTTGGGCTTGTTTGCTACAGGCTATAGATTTCTTAAAATAATGATAATACACTTGTCACCTGTTAAACTGATAGTCCTTACCACATTGGGCAAATGTAAACAAAACCTTATAACCCAGATGCGATAGTTTTCTGAAGATTTGTTGTTTGAAATAAGTATTTCTATCTCTTTAAAGATCAGTTTTTTTCTTGTTTCATTGCGATAATTTTGTAAAGTCCATGTTCTCATTTTGCTATGGTGAAGTCTTTTACAGTTTGTTTGTGTGCCTTCTATATGGACTCCAAAAATGGGATACATGTTTTTTGGCCTAACTCAACAGTCTTGTGACCTAAACATCTGATTTTGTACCTATGACTTATATGACTAAATTGCCTTTGGAATTTAGTAAGTTAGCAATATTTAACATCTATATAAAGTTAACCCACTGAAGATTATAAAAATGCATTATGTCTCTTTTAGGGAATTATGGAGTCTATAATGTGTAATTTTGAGGATCTTCTGATAAAATAAGTAAATAAATAAATAAAGCCCAGGAGGAGAATGACTGTGGAAAATGGTTTTGAATATTCTGCTTTGGACAGATAACTGATGTTCAGCAAGAATAGGTGGCCAATAATTTTAGAAAGAGATCCATATTCCAGCCTGCTTTGCTAAGTTTTGCTGTATATAGACTACCAATAAAGAAGACAAGAGCTCAAAAATAACCTAGTCATAATATTCTGTGTATGTTCTTTTCTCATAGTTTGCAATCTCTTAAATAATACTGCTTCTTTTATATATTTGTAGGTATAGATAATAGGAAGCTTGTATTTGTGCCGTAGCATACACACACGCACACACACATCTTGAGAGAGCAAGATATTCAGCAACGAACTTGAAAAAGATCAAGGGGATGCCATAATTACCAGAAGGAAAGAGAGCAGAAAGCTGGAGAAGAAAATTAGGATAACATATAGATGTAAAAGCCTAAGAGCAAAAGTACATCTCATGATGAGAGCACCCAAGAATATTATAAAGATAATATATTTCCTAAAATGAAATCAAGATCAGTAAAAGAAAAACAAATATGTAAAAGAAATGTAAGTATCCTAATTCTGTAAAACATGGAGTGGATGTTGCAAGGTTGCCAGTGATACAATTGTGTAATAATTAACTTTTCCACATACTAAAAATATGCACCTATAGTTGAACCCTAACAAAGTATTGCTCAATCAAGTAAGGGCCTTAGTATGGACAAATATACATAATGTATCAGATGTCTGTGTAGTTGCCTAGGTGTGTAAAGTTAAGTGTATTTTTTTTGTGTAGAATTGAGGCCTATAAATATAAATGCAGGATACAACAAGAAAAATGTCATAGCAAATTTATCAAAAATATTATGTCATTGAATATCCTTTCTCAAAATTGAATATATTGCATATAAAAATAGGAAAGCTCTGAAATTATGATTGATCTCATGAAGGAACACTAATGCTATTATAGATTTATAAACTATAATTTGCCATTATAATTAACAATAATTATTTAACAATTTACAATTAATTTAACAATAGGCAACTTCCTCTTAAAGTCATAGAGCAATGCCCTTGAAATAATTTAAAGTTATATAGAGGTATGTCCTCCATCCAGTAATTATAGTTATGTATGAAAGTGTAAATATGGAGGAAAGTGTTAAGAGGGAAAATATTTTCTTAGTCTGTTGGAAAGGTTGAGAAAGAACTGAAGCAGACTGAATGTCAGCTTAGTTAAGCATAATTCACAATTAACTTCAGTAGGAAAACCTCCTGATTCTAGCAGCTCTGATGGAATCTATAGACATATATTAGAATATGTTGACTTTTTTTTTTTTAATTTAGATTTCATATATAAAATGTGACAGTTAGGATGAATCTGGATATTTTCTGGAAATTATTTTGCGGTAAAGATTTTATCTTACCTTGCCATCCTCCAGAGATCAGTGGTGTTCATTATAGCAGGACATTGTGCTTGTAGAGCAACATGCATGAAAAAAGTTAAGTTTTAAATAGTTTTCTGCATGGAAAAACAGATTAAAACCTGCTTGGTCTTGCAACATTCAAAGTAAAAACAGTAGCTGGGTATGTCTACATTTACTTGTGCATATGTTTGTTGAAAATGAGATCAGTTTGGTCTTCCCTGTATAAACTGTGAGTCAACTTTGAAGCATCTGTGGTGCATGGCATGATTTGTAAGGCCAGTGTAAAGAGTGTAAAAAGTCAGAGAAATATTGTTCAAAGCATTGTGCATTGTTGTAGTTTTACTGTACATTTTGTGATGTACATTGCTAAATCTCTATGTGCCTCACATTCCCCTAACACTTTTGGTTACCGTACCTTTGTACTGGGAGACCTGAAAGGTGAGAGAAAATTGATGATTTTATTCTGTAAAAAGAACGGAATTAGTCTTGTGTCTAGGAAAACTGTGAATGGTTTGGACAAACCAATGGATTTTTTTTTTTTTTTTGACTCAAGAGTTTCCTTTATGAAAACGAGTTGGCATGCATGGAAGGTTAAGGGGAGCAGGAGATAAAAATCAGCTTTACTTGATAACTGGTGAATCCCATACATTGCTTGCAGGTTTGATTGAAAATATCATTCTACATATTATTATATGGGCTTTTTTGGTATATTCTTTGTAAACTATCATGCTTTTGACTTTGCCTGGACCTTATGACACTGGAAAAAAAATGATGTGAGAAATCTTGTTTTGGTTTGTTTTTTGTTTACTTGGAGGACAATCATATGGCAAAAGCAGTTGTTTCCCAGTAGACATCTCCAGTCGTGTACAGATTCATAAAGCTTGGGAGAAGAGCTGGATTCATAGCTGAAAGGGTCATAGTGTGTAGCCAGTTAGCCAGAATTTTGAAGAGTAAGCGAATCATTAAGAATTTGACATTCAGGGCTTTAATTGTGGTTTTGAGTATTAAGTTAAAGGATCAAAAAGTGATATTCTCTTTGGACCATCTGGAGTTATTCAGGCCAGCAGTAAATGTTCAGCAGATTTAGACTGTTGTTAAGTTTCTAACATTGTTTTCTGCGGTGTGTTTTTTTTTCTCTGTTTATTCAGGGGTGGTCTTAAGGTCAGTAATAGTAGGTGATTCAAGAAAATATCGGTGTTTGGGGAGAGTGACATCATTTGTGTTGTGTGTGGGCAGGCAAGTGTGATAGTCCTTTGCTTTTCTCAGTGGGAGAAATCAGCAAGTATGGTATGGGCAGAAGGTCAGTTGTTCCCAGTCAGAAAGTGCTGACCCTTTGCTAGCTCATCAACATGACTTTCATTTGTAATGACTGTGCTTAAATAAGTCTTTGTTCATTAAAATATGCAAGCAAAGCTGCTCCTTCTTTCCATGAATAGCGAGGTGCCATTTAATGAGGACCAGCAGGAGGATGTATGTGGAGGATGACCACTGCTCAAGGCAGGACAGAGCGTGGAGCAGAGCAGTGTGTAGAGCAGGCGCTGGGATCACTCTTCTCCAAGAGCAGCCCAAGTTAGAAGCGTTTCCCCCATACTTTGCCAGAGCAGTGTTTTTCTTTCCTGTGCCCTCATCTTGTGTTGCTTCCCGATCACATCTCATCCCCTAGTGCGAAACCTGGAGCACAAGCTTTGATCCTGTGGCCAGGTTGGTCTGCAAGGCTGTGTGCATACAGGCACATTTTAATCATTCCTATCATGATCAGTGGCTCCCCGTTGCTAAACCACGTTTATTGATTCACTGCTGTGGGAGCACAGGGCTGGAGGAACTGCTCCTGTCAGCCAGCGGCTGAATGGGAAGGAAACATGGAGCTACTTTAAGCTTCTTCTGTTCCATCAGTGACAGCTGCAGTAAGGTGGTGCAAAACCTCTGTGGTGGTGAATCACTGATCTTGCATGAGAAGGTGTGTGATTTGAGCAAAATAGCAAGTTTAACATGAATGGGTGCATTTAAAATCCCTAGGATGTGTGATGCTGTCCCTTGCCGTCACATCCCCGCTGGCTAACAGTGTGACTGCTGGAAAGTAGCTTAGCTAGGGGAGTGGGCCTCGAGTAAAACTCTTTCCAAAGCAAATATAGCTGCATGATGTATGCTGAATAATTTACTGCGGAGATGTTTCTACACAAATTATGCTGTCAGACAAAACAAATGCATACTGTGCAAATCTGGGTTGGTTCAAGACTGTTCAAATAATTATGTTCAAATTACATTCAAATAGCCGTCTCATTAGAGCTCCTATCGGATCAGATTTACAGGTCTGCTGGCCCGTGTGCGCACGTTCCCAGAAAAGGAAGGCAGTGCAGGCATCAGCGCCGGTCCTGGCTGAGTGCAGCGGCGGGGTCCTTTGGTGACCCGCGGCCATGTATCTTCCTAAATTAGGTCCTCTGCCTAGCGTTCTGGCTTGGGCAGATGACGAGCAAGAGCCATACAAGGTGGGAACTTTGTTAAAAAAATGGCAGTTGGAAGACTGGAAACCAAACCACCCTTCCAGTAACATTTTATTGGTGCCCAGGAGTGTGCCCCTTTGTGGCTGCATCCCCCCACCGTCCCGCAAACATTTTGTTCTTCTTATAATTACGGCGTCTCGCCTGCACTCTGTGCCTGTGATGCAGTGCGGGGCCAGGATGCCTCGGTGCAGCCGGAGCGCGCAGGTGTGATTTATGGAGTGACAAGCGGCTGCGGGGGGGACACCCGCCGCTGCTGGTACCTGGATAACGCGGCAGACACCACGGGGCCGGGGGGCTTGGCGGGGGGAGAAGCACCGCGCAGGAGCACGGCAGCTCCTGGATACAGATCAGACAAGAGGTTCTGCCACAAATCACCTAGAAACATGTCAGACGCTGCATGTTTGTTGTTTTACACTGAGGGCACAGCCGTAGTCCAAAAGTATTGATTCTTTTCTTTGTACAGAGACAGAAACTGTCAGCTCTAGCAGGCTGACCTTGGTATGGCGCAGACAACTATTCCCCACCCTGCCCGCCACGCCAGCCCCACAGGAGAAGTCTAGGCAAGATATGCCAATGTCCGTTTCACATAAGCAGAGAGAAGCCCAAGCCTGCCGAAAGAGCCCCTGTCTCTCCCTCCAGAGGTCCGCGGTAGCAGTTCTGCACCACGTTCCCTGTGACAGAGAATTCGATTTTCTCTTCTCTCTCTTTTTTTTTTCTTCCATTTTTTGTTCTTTTTTTCCTCCCCATTCAAGACACATTAATTGTATTTAATCGGACAAGAATTCAAGAACAGTTTAAAGAAACATATAAGGAGAAGAAAAGAAAAATCCACTGCTACTTCTCACAAAGAAAAAGCCCTGGCATTTTTTTTTTCCCCCTTTTTCTTTTTTCTTTTTTTTTTTTATGGGCCTGGTGAGGCGAGTGGGAAACAAGCCCACTTTGCACTAATCGCGGTTAGGAACATTTTAATAAGATTATAATTATTTGTGTTGGTATAGTAAAATACCCAGGCATACTGCATGTGTAAAAACATGACCATGTTTCTGGGAAATATTTGAGTTCACTTTACTTTGCACTTTATTACAATGCATTTCAGTGCACAGGAGTTAATGCGATGTGTTTGCAAGGGTTCAACCTATTTCACTGACATTATTTTCCCCTTTGCAAATACCTTCCCTCTCTTCCAGCCCTGCAGCGAGCAGAACTCACCAGCGAGTAATGATTTTTTCCCTGGAAAAGGTTAACTTGAGTCGTGGATTTTATGCCAGCGAGGATACCTGCTGTGGTGTCCGTGATGGCACAGCAGCTCTGCAAACTGCTATCTGCACCTACCTGCCTGGCCGAAGCCAGGCTCTAGCGTGTCTCCCTGCTCCGGCATCGCACAGCGTTTGCTAGTGCTGTCATGCTGTGGTCAGCCAGTCGTCGTGCTTTTGCTGTGAGTTTACAGAGCATAAAACTCGCTGTGGGTATCTTCATTATTCATTCATCTTATTATTCTTTAAAAGCCATCTTTAAACAGTGCTATTTGTCGACTGTCCATTTAAAGCCCTAAATACTAGTGCTTCAGTTTCTAAAATGCTGGAGATGCTTTAGAGAACAGAAGGAAAGGTGGTCTGTCACAGCAAGTGCTTGTGTCTTATTTAAGACAGAAAGTTAATGTAGTCAATAGATGAAGAAATTCTGAAAGGATAAATGGGGAAAAGAGTTAACAGAGATTATAATCATAGGCTATTAGAGAATAGCTTTGTTTTGAAAGATGCGCTAGTTTTCTACTATTCTGCCACTTCTTGCATTTGAAAGTATATTTCATTCCATATGCAGCTTTCCAAGGCTAAGTGTAGATTCTAACAGAGACTCATTTTGCTCTATATTATAAAATGTAAAATATCTAAATTTAGTTTGCCTTTCTACCAAAAGGTTGTTAGTTTTCTACCAAAAGCTTGTCACTCAAGCATACTATGCAACATGGAAGTACTGTATCACCAAGACAGAGAAGTTTTGCCTTGTTAGAAGACATGATGCAGTTTATTAATAAAAAATGCTCCTCCTTACTAAAGAACCATAGCAATTTAGGGTTTTTTTTTTTGTTTTTTGTTTTTTTTTGAAAGCTTTGCTCAATAAAATAATTTTAGGCATGTATCCATTCTGAAAAAAAAAAAGTGTGTATATATATATATATCATGTCCAACAAGATGTACATAAAGAAGTCATTTTAGGAAATGCATTCTATCCCATATTTTTTCACAATGCTTGTAGAGATATTATCATATTGATACAGCACTCCATTCTAAAAATGTGTTGCTATTTCTCATGCATGTGACCCCAAGAAAGAATCTGTCCCAAGGGTTTCTTGGAGGCATAGGGCTCTATTTTCACTGGAGCTCTTTCACTGGTGGATCAAACTGTAATTGTTGTAGTAAAGAAAAGAGACTGTCAGAAAACACTTTTCTCCTTTTGGTATTACTTGCTTTGGGCTTCTGATGATAGCACTTGGTATATCGTGCATGCCACCTCTTACAAGTAGGTTCCCTTTTTCTCTTGGTAACTGCAGGGAGGAGAGATATTCCAAAACAATAAGAAATGTGACTTCAAAATTAACAAAATGGAAAAGACTTTTGTGAGAAGGATACAAAGGAAACAATTTTAATTAGTCATGTTTAAGATTGACTGTGGCACTTCAATTCTTGAAGTGGCACACTGAAAAACATTCATGCTTAAAGAAAACTTTTGAGAGTTCTCCTACATTAAGTAACTTTCTTTCTGTTACCATGAAGGCTGTCAGTGCTGGAGGTGTGCATATGCTCTTTTCCCTCTTTAAGCTGTTTTCATTTTTTTTAAAGGAGCATAACTAAATAGGACCGTTTCCTTTTCTGTCCGTTATGCCCTCTGTACTATTGTTATTAAATAATTTCTTGCTATATTGAAAATTTACAATTAAAAATCTGCTTTCCTTGAAATTAAAAAGAAAAAGAATGTATAGAATTATTTATAATTTTACAAGGCTGTGGAATAATACACATTTGCATTTTTCAACTTGTTTGCCAGATTGAAAAGAAAAAAATACTAGACCCAGACCAAATTGTTGCTCTTCTTTTATTACACCATAATGAAGTGTTCAGTGCTGTACAGTACTCGTAGATGTAGATAGTTCCCAGATGACAGAACAGCTTCTTCAGTGGCAGCACAAGTTGGGTAAGGTAGGCAGTGCAAGAGGAGCAATGCGCACCTAATACACTACAACACACATGTCAGAAGCCCAGGTATTGGATTTAAATAGCCTAAAACAGCAGTGAAACTGATTTAAAAATTATTGTCTTTTTCCTGAGCCCCTTGTTATATTTAAAAACAAGAAGTTATTCTGTTCTCTTTGGGTGTGCTATTGTCATAGGAGGTACTTATGGAATTACATTGCTTTTCGAAGAGCCAGCTGAGTTATCCCTTGCTTTGTTAGCATCATCTTTGATTTCTTGGACAGGGTCTATAAATCACTATCTAATATGCAGGTCTTTTGAAAATGCACCCAAGGTTTATTGCCAGTAACAGACTAGTGGCCTTATGTGGACTTTTCATGAATAAAACAGATTGATGAGCCATTTTATAGCGTTGCAAGCTGTATTATAAATACATCACCCTTTTCAGTAATTTAACGTGAAGAACGGTCTAATGAGCTATCAGCTATAATTTGATAGAGAACTGAGGATGCTGTTAAGCTCACAGACCTAGTGATAAAACTTTGATAGGAGGCTAGAAATTCAGAAATTTCTAAGGGCTTTCCCTTGGTTTATGAGATTTTTGTGTTTTTTTTTTTTTTTTTTTTTAAATAACCTTACTAACCACACTAAGAATAAAATGCTATTGTACATTTGCATTTGGCATGTCCTAAAAGCTATCAGTTTAGCAAAGGGAAGAGAGGATGCCAAGAGAAGTTTCAAATTTGGACATAACTGTGAAATAGATCAAAAGTTTTGTTACATGGTGAAAGTTTGAGTCTTCAAAACTGCTGCTGAAGTGTAGGGAGTCAAGAAAACTGTATCTATCTGAGGAAATTACAAGGAAGAGGTAAGCAGTGATTAAATTAAGTAGAGAAAAAGATGGCAAAAGTGAGTTTCTGTGGTTATTCTTTCCAAAAGATGGCTAGCAAAACTTCCCACCTGACAGCACTTCTTGTAGATTTTTGATTGGCCAAGTTGTGCATTTTGGGGTAACAGAAATGAATGAATTTTGGACTCTGATTTCTTGCACTGGCTATTGGTAGCCACATAGTTTGAAGCATGTTTGATGAACTTACTAGTAAACCTATGGGAATACGAGCATACATGGGTGAAAATGCCTGCAAAGGAAGGGTTATAATTAAAGTTGCATCTGAAGAATGAAGAATCTGGATGAATGAAGGGCAGAAACGAACAAATAACTTGGCCAGGGTAACTTGTTGCAAATCTTTGTGTTTATTCTTTGTTGTTAGAAATATGTCTTTCTGCCTCATTAGAATTTTTAAGTAACACCAGCTTTTAAAACCTTTTTTTTCTTAGACTTCTCTTGATCTGTAGTTCTGGCCACTGTATTAAAATTCTAATTGTACCAAAATGACTGCACATCAAATAGAGCCTTTAGTGGATTTACTCCAATGGAAAACTGTAACTGTAAAACCTAACTTTAAATCCAGAATTTAAAGATCAATTTAAAATAAAAAAAAAAAAAATTGACTATTGCCTATTGGTTATATCTTAACTGAAGTGGTTTTAAAGGTTTTCTGAAATGAGATTACAGCATGAAAACAGTTATTTTTATGACTTAAGAATAACAGCAATTAGCGTGCAGTTAAGACTTGAACTTTTTTTTTTTTTTTTTAAATAATATTTTTCTACTGCGAAAGCAGACAGGCAGGCAAGCATTTTAGCAGTCTAGGAGATTTTGTTCCTGCAGGTCAAGCATAAATGACTCAGTTACATAAACTAGAAGGCAAAGCTCTGAAAATGCTTTAATTAGTCTTTACAGAATACTAACAATGGACTATTTTATATGAAATATGCAAACATTTCCACAGCTGGCACTATCTTATAGCGGGCTTTCATTTACCTGAGCTTAAATATTGTGCACCCATAATTTTTTGCATCATTGAAAAGAGAGAGCCCCATTAATACTCTATGTACCCCAGTAAATATGGCTGGAAAGTAAAACTCATTTGTTATAAAAAATTCATACATACCAGTTCTGTTTTGGATTTCAGAGGGGATCTTCCACTTTTTTAATGCCATTGCACATTTTATGTTCCACTCTGGTTTACAATACATCCAGTACAGTACATCACTACAGTACAATAGGTCCAGTATAACATTTCAGGGTAGCCTGAAGGAGAAGGATAATTTTCTGATCTAAATAACCAGTACATGCCCTGAAGCCCTTTACAAATCCTACATTGTTGAAATTCCTGACTGAAATGGTGAGATATTTACTGCAGCAAGGAGGCTGACACCCGTAGATGAAGCTCAGGGCTTTGAAAACTAATCCTCCTTGAGATGCTATTTCATATCATAGCAGGACTCACTCTCCGTCCATCTCCGTCTTCTGAGGCGCATACCTGAATTACATATCATGGAGGTTATTTTGTCATGAGATCTCTTAAAGGAAACAAGGCAATGTCTGCTATTTGTAAATATAAGAATCTTGATTTGGTATTCGTAATGAATGTATGCCTTCATTTTGTAACTTTACTATTTTGATATGCTCAATTTGAAAAGAACATAAAGCTCGAAAAATCCCAAATTATATTTTGGACAAGCCAGAGTGAGTCCCCTTTCAAAATTCACCATAACTGGAGAAGGTTTTACAGTCTGAAAAAGATATATCAGCATTATCAGTCTTACTAATAAACACAGCCTTTATGAAAAGATTTGTGATTCTTTGGGATAAAAGGTACTATATGAATGAAGAATATGGTTTTTAATCCTGTGGAGGCTGTGCATATATAGGTTTTCCTTATTTGTTCAGCAATTGCTTGACTGAAGTGATAGGAGTGTTCTTTGTAAAACGTGTATCTATACTGCATAAACAGGGAAAATTATGCAGACTCATCTTAACAAGGCACATTTTAGTGGTGAAATAGTTGCTAAACTTTAAAAACTTAATTACCTTCCTACTCTGGCACTTCCTCTCGACCTGGTAATATTTGTGCTGCAATGCTTAGTTATAAAAGCTTGTGTCTTGGGTGCCATTCTGTGCTGCTGTCATTTAACGTTCAGTTTCTGTAATCTTTTCTGCCAGAAAGCAGTCCCCAGATTATTCGGCAAAAGCAAGCACAAAGAGGATATAAATGCACAGGGTTCAGTAGCATTTTGAAAAAAAGAGAAAAGAAAAGAAAAGAAAAGAAAAGAAAAGAAAAGAAAAGAAAAGAAAAGAAAAGAAAAGAAAAGAAAAGAAAAGAAAAGAAAAGAAAAGAAANAAAGAAAAGAAAAGAAAAGAAAAGAAAAGAAAAGAAAAGAAAAGAAAAGAAAAGAAAAGAAAAGAAAAGAAAAGAAAAGAAAAGAAAAGAAAAGAGAAAAGAAAAATCATACATAGTTGTTTAAATATACATGCCTGTTTTTGTTTAGGACAATCTTGAAAGACATAATATTGAGAGTTGTGGTCCCCCTAGGGATTATTTTGACTGGGCAGTTTGTAAATAAAAATATTCACACAATTTAGTGAAAGCATTCATTTTTAACTCTCCTTCTGGTCCATTGTCCTGGCAAATTGCTAATTACTAACTGTGCTGTGATGAGCTACCACAATCCAGTGATGCTTTTCCATGAAGTGTGTGGGCCTAACCCTCACATTACTAGGAAAGCAAATCTTTGCATTGTTACTCTGCTGTTGTAGAAGCAAACAAACAAGAACCCAGTAAATCCAGGGTGACAAATGTGCTTGGCTGGATGAGGAAGAACAATTCTTGAAATACCAAGGCCATGTTAGCACCTTGACCGCACTGTGAGAAGGCACAAGGCTCTCCTATAGTTTGGGGAAGGAAGGGAAAGTGCTGTGCCATTCCCAGAGAAGACTTGCTGTCTGGAGGTGGCTGCTTTCAGCGCTGCGGACGGAGACCTGCAGAGCAATACTCCTGAAGGCTAGACTAAACCTCTTTTTCTACTCATGATAAAGCATTTTTCCCATTTCATGATACCTGTTTGCGTTTTTGCAATGCCTGGGAGATTCTTTTTCTCTTGTCACTGACTGTCTGGAATGGCTATTATTATCCCAGGCTTCCACTGTCCATGTTTTCTTCCTCCTCATTCTTTTAATTGGCCATTTACTCATTCCCCTTTACTGTAATTCCTTTCTCCCTCTTTTTTATTATTACTGTGTCCTACCATTCTACCATTTTTTCTTATCCTCTTGGCCAATGTCATATGGGAAAAAGACAACATATTCTCTGCCTCCCCTCAGAAAACTAAAGAAACAAACCAGGCAAGTCCAGCATATGAAAGCAGTGCTGTATTACTTAAGTCTGTATCTGTTTCTTTTCCACTTAGCTGAGGTTTTATCTTCTCTAAGCTGGGTACAGGGGCTGTATTTCCTCTTGTTTTGTCTCGCCCAATATTTGTCCCTACGGGCCTGAGTTCTGCATGGGTTTCGTGGTGTTTTGCTATATTGCACTTCCGACAGACCAAATTAAAGAATATTGGTGGTGTGGTTTTCCTCCCATCCTCTTGCCCAGGATGGGCACAGAGGGTGGTCATACCACGTAGGAAGGACTCGGGGATAGCTTGGTCTCAGGGCACTATTTGCACTTCATGGCTGCAGTTCTAACTGAGCCGTGAAGGGAGATCAAGTGCAGAAGAAGGCAATGGTTGTGACGGGGAGATTTCTCAAAGAGGGGACTAGATTTCATTTGTGCCGCTATTGAGAGTCTGAGAGTGATCTTGGGTTTGCTTCAGAAGGAGAAATACTTGAAAGGGATAGCTTCAAAATCAGAAGAAATGTTATGCAAACATTTTGTGTCATGTTGATTGCCTAACTGCAAAACCTTTTCTTTCTGATTACCAGTTTCTCACTTTAATAAATGTTTCACAAAAAAGTTTTAGGATCCTAAAAGAAACCAATTTCTTTTCCTCTCTCCTTAAAGCACCTGAGGAGATGAAAAGAAACACTGCATAAAACATAGCATTTTCTTATCACTATCATTACTAGTAATTTTTAACTGAATTAATCTGGGAACAGCTTGTTGTCTTGTTTTTCCAGGTATTGAAGCGCCTAGAAAATGATAAAGGATTAGTTACTTTAACTTTTAGGTTTCAGTGCATGAGTCTATAAAATTGTCTTGGAACATTTACAGCTAAAGAAATAAACATTTTTCACTGGGCCAAATCTTGTGGTCTTAACTGAATCTTTTGCTTACCCTTTCCTTAGGCAGAATTTAATTTATGCAGTTGGGAGAAAAGTTTCTTTGTAAACACTAGGAACATTTCCTCTTAGAATATATTTGTTTGCACAGAATGCTGCTACCCAGTACAAGAAATTTCTTTGGCCTTTCTGAATTGCTTCATGAATTTTCAAGCATGACAGTTTCTCCATAGGGATCCCATTCGGGCTTAAAGGAGCTAAATTTATTAAAGTTTTGCATATATAAGTTTATAAAAAATTGTTCTCTTCTTAAGATGATCAGGTATTTTATCCTCTTGAAAGTTGCAGTTAT
>VZSV01000041.1:4101644-4126700 GCA_013398735.1 Nothocercus julius
AGGTTTATGTTAGAAGAAATTAAGGTTAATGATCATTGGCTCATTTTCATATTCCGTGGGTGTGGATGGAGGAGTAATCAGTGCAGGTGGCCTTGCCAGTTGGGAGTTTCTCTTTGTCATCAAGAAAATAAGGAGAGTGTAGGGATTGAATTACCAAAACTATTTCTGGGCTAAACATATTTTGTTTCCCCACTGGCTCTGGTCTGAGGACAGAAAGCTGACATTAATTTTATCCAAAAGAAAAACACAGTTAATTCGCTATATGTTCTGAGATAGCTTGACTGAATGCGTAAGAGGCAATTCTTGTCCATATATAATTCTAGTGTAATCTTACAAATTATTTTACAAATAACACACTGAAAAGCAAAGGTTTTTATCAATTTGCTGTGACAATTTATTTTTCTGTGTCCAGTTACCACTTTATTGAATGTTTAAGAGCTGCTTATTAAGAGATGTGTTCTGACTGCACCAATTGGCCTCGCAGATGCACGCTATTACATGTAAGGGTGCTCCCTTCTAACTTTTAAACGGTCTACAGAATTGAAGCAGTTGTGTTTAGTTTGCAAAGGAAGTGGTGGATTTGGTTAAGGAAGCGTATGCTGGCCTTGAAAGGAGATCTAGTGTGCATTCACATCTCAGGCTTAGAAAGGCTGTTCCTTAAAGAAAAATGTTCTTGAAAAACAATACTGAAATGGCTCATAATTCAGGGAAACAAACCTGTGATATGTTCCACTTTGAAGCCTTCTGCAACTAGGATGCTTTGTGTCTAATGGTGCTGGAACAGCTTACAGCAGAGAGATTTTGATTTAGAATATAGAGAAGTCAGAAATAAAAGGCAACAGGAGTCTGTAAAAGGTATTGAGTAGGGAGGGAAGCAACAGCCATGGGTTTCCGATTGTGTGTGCGCTTACAAGCACGCATTTGTACATGCCTGCTGAAGACTTTTTGAGTGGAAGGAGAAGATTAATACCCAAAGTGACACATTCAGTTTCAGAGCATGTTACCGCAAACAGTAGTAGCTATTATTTTAACACTAAATTTATGTGAATATTTCATGATAGGTCATTTGTTTCTAATTAAAGATTTAAGATTATTTTTTATACTCATTGTTGTATTTTTTATAATGAAATGGATAGCACGACCCCCACTCATGCTTATACGGGAACATAGCTTATTTAGGTTTACAGCAGAGTCAGAGATTTAGGTACTATTATTCAAAATAAAATGTTGCAGCATGAGAAGGTTTGACTTGTAGAATTGGGGGCTAGATTTTGGTTCCCTTGGTCCTTTGAGGTAGGAGTCAACATGCAACTGAATATTCATGAGACAGTCATTAATATGAATAGTTGGTCTGCTGCTGCACCTTTCCATGGTTTATTAATAACTTATGGACAGACCACTCCCAAGCATACAGAGGGCAAGAATACTTTAATGATTGCGGCATTTTCTCAGGTTAAAAAAAAAAAACATATTTTATTTCAGCAGCACCATTTGCAATGCACTAGTTAAGGTGTTGGTAGCACACTGTATGTAAGATTTTTTCGGTAACACTTCAATATAAATCCCATTTTTTTCAGGGTTAGAAGTTGTGTGTAAAACTTTGTTCCAGGCTGAAACATGACATAAAGAAATATCTGCCTCGAAGCAACTATTTTTTGGCTCAATCTTTTAACATATCCTTTTATCTTTTTTTTTTATTTTTTTTTTTTAAGTCAGTGAATAGAGGGAAAATAAAATAAATGTTACCATTTCAAGGCTTTCTTCTTGCTGATGAAACTCAAAACTAGCTTAAATTAAAAACAAAAATGTTGGCAGATTATCAGTCCATAGCATAGTCTGAATGTTTCTGGCATTAAAAAGTAGTGTTTGCTACTCGTGTAAAGAGAAGTTTTTAAAAATTCATCTTGTATTAAGAAACTCAGTGTGGATAGACAGGTGATTATAGTTATGTTCCACAGATAAACTCAGTAGGTAAGAGGAACTGCATGGAAAGAATACTGGATTTAGATTAAAATAGTATTTTAAAAAATATTTCTCTCCTCTGCTAAATTCTTGCTTAATCTTAGGCAAATGTTCTATTTAGGTTTCTGAGATACTCAATTTTACTGAGAGCATCCCAATAAGCTTATATAGTGATATTTTGTAAATAGTATCTGTAATAAAAAATCTAACACATACTCTTATCATTTATTAATCAAATAAGTGTTGAATACTATCTCAAGAAAAGAACGTATACCATATTATTTTTCCCTTATCCGTAACAGTGCCACTCTAACCTCTCAGAGAAAGGGAGACAATTTCACTTTGCATGTTATCCTTTCACTGAAAGTTAACTTCAGTTGGTGAGGCTGTGTTGTGAAGCCTCCATAAAACTGAAAGTTGCTGATGTGCACTCTCATTATATTTTTAATCTTTCTTTCTTTCTTTCTTTCTTTCTTTCTTTCTTTCTTTCTTTCTTTCTTTCTTTCTTTCTTTCTTTCTTTCTTTCTTTCTTTCTTTCTTTCTNTTTCTTTCTTTCTTTCTTTCTTTCTTTCTTTCTTTCTTTCTTTCTTTCTTTCTTTCTTTCTTTCTTTCTTTCTTTCTTTCTTTCTTTCTTTCTTTTCTTTTCTTTTCTTTTCTTTCTTTTCTTTCTTTCTTTCTCTATCTCTCTTTCTCTCTTTTTCGGTCTTCCTCTCTCTCTTTCTCTCTTTCTTTCTTCTTTTTTTTTCCCCTTTTTTTCTTTTAAAATTTTAATCCTGAAAGTCTACTAATAAAATGGAAGACTGATTCATGAAATGGAACCAAAGAAATTTCACCCTTGAATGGCTATCCAAAAAAACAGTGGAAAAATCTTCAGGGATTATAAAAATGTTGTTTTATTGTTAATGTCTTTATTTTTTAGCCTTGATAAAGTTAGCATAAAACCACTATTATTTGGTAGAAGAAACTGCATGTTCTTCTGCGATTTTTTTTTTACTCTAGTATTTCTTAGCACTTAATTCTTCAGTACAGTTTCTCCTGGGACTGTAATTTTTCTTCTGTGATTAAAAGTACTGAAGTACCCCTGCTCAGGGGATTACTAGTTAGATACACAGTCTTTCTGCTTTAGGTCACCAGTTTGAATTCGGTCCAGGCCATCAGCAAACTGCTGTTAACATCTGAGGGCAGCATGGCATGCTCAGACCAATTCCCACTAGGCAATATTTTTTCTTTTTTTTTTTCCTTTTCTTCTTTCCACCCTGCCCCCACGACTTCTTTCTCCCTTTGGTCTTTCTGTCCCTCTCTTGAGATCGCTGTGCTGGCCAGTGATCTTGCCAGTCTGAAGGAGCTCCACCACCCACCCTGGTGTCTCCTCACCCAGGCACCATCCGCCACCACCGCCACTGCTCCAGCCCTGCCTGCCAGGGTGGGACAACACCACAGCACACTCCTCAAGACACATACATGCCCCAGAGAAGTAAAAAGGAAGCAAAAAAGCTGCTGTAACAAACAGGCTCCTCTGCCTTCCCTGGCCCAAGCACAGCTGTGTTGTGCAGGGTGTCATGGATTAAACCCTTGGCAGAGGTACGGGAGGACACACGGCTCCAGCTTGTAGTGAGACAGCCTCATCTGTGGCACTCATTTAATTCTGTGAGGCTGCCAGAGTCCACACTGCTGGTCAATCTTACCTCTCCAGTTTCCCTTCAAGGGAAGTACTAGATCAATATGGAGGTACAAGAGGATAGAGTGGATTTTTTTTTTTTTTTTTTTTTAATGTAGGGAGTAGAGATATGAAGGGAGTAGTATCTGTTCAGACACTTGCACAGCCATGGCAAGCCACAAAGAAATTGCCTGTATCTTTGTGGAAAGAAGAGTGTAAAGGAGTCTGGACGGTGTTTGTGCACATCATCCATGTTTCATGGACATGAACAGTACATACGCATGGCAGTACAGCAGTATTCGGGTTCAGTAAATAAATAAAATAAATAAAATAAATACATGCATTGGCTAAATGGCCAGTAACCTCAGGAGAAGGCAGAAGGACAAAATGAGCCATGGAAGCTAGGATACTTTTCCACAGTGAAGGGTCAGGGCTGGGACCTGCTGGTGGACAGATGTGTATGCAGACTTCACTACTGATGCTACCTGTGGTGATGGAGAGAAGGGGATGCCCAGGGCTGCATAGTCACCTCTCTGGTGAGCACTGTGCTCTTCCTTTTACAATGTCAAACTTTCTTTTTTTTTTTAAAGCATTAATGTAATTCAGAGCACTTAAAACATGAACAGATTATTATTGGAAACATTTTGTATAGGGATAGAAAACATATAGTAGGAAGCTAGCCTGCTTTGACAGGAGATAGGCAGGGTGATGTAATGGTCCTTCCCTTCTCTAACATTTATGATGCTAGATTTTATAACTACTGAGAACGGTTTTCCAAAAAAGATGAAAATGTTACACCCTTTAGCATTAAAATGAATATTTTAGAAAATGAATAATTTAGAGCAGGACAGACTCATGCTCTCAGATCTGCAGAAATCAGCTCGATTACTCTGCTCTCTCCATGTATATGTTAACATAGATCCCTAGGCAGAGGGAGCAGGCTGTGTCATGAGGATCTGAGAAGTGAGTGTTGCCTTACATCTTATTGACGAGTTCAGAGTTCACTCGCATCACCTATAAGCAAGACTGAAACAGCATATGGGATAGGTATAGGTCTGCAGTCGCGGGAATCTGTTTATGACTGGAGTCTCAGGTACCTGCTTATTTTCTAATACATATTTTAAAACATCCTAAGTAAGTATGTATTCCACACTCGGTATTTTTTTTTTTCTGAGAGTATGGAAGACAGATATTGCACATAAAATGCTTGTCATGCAAGATGTGAATCTGACTGACTTCATAACCAAATAAAATAAATACATTATGGCAAGCCTCTTCCAGTTTTTGAGAACTGGAAGTAGTCACACATTTTTCTGTAAAATTTGTGTTGTCAGGTGCCTAAGTGTTGCACAAATATTTTGTTACACACACTCCATTCTCTGAGATGTAGTCACACTTTCAGAGGTCAGAAGTGGGAGGGTAACAGTTTTACTTTAAATACCCAATTTCAAAATTGCAGTTTCATCACTCCAGGAAAAAGAAAAAAAGTACATATTCAAATTGGTGTTTGTGTAATTAGGTAACTGCACACTTAGCTGTCACTTGCATAAGTAATGGACTTTTTTTAAGCAAATAGGGGAAGAGAAAAAGGGTGAGGAGGCTCAAGCCTCATGCCCATCTCAAAAACTGCTGCCAGAAATGGTTTGGTTTGCTTAGGGAGTAAGATTTAGCTGGATTTGTTTGGAATACTTCAGAGACTGTAAACATACTACAAAACCATGTTAACACAAGATTATCTTATTAGACAAACCTCTTGAATTGCTTAGGAATGCTTAATTTACTAATACAAGCCAAAGATGTGGTTTATTTATTTATTTTATTTTTATTATTTCTACCAATATTGTTGTGGCGGGAAGGGGGAGAGGAAAAAAAAAATCGTTTTCCTTGAGAAAAGCCATCTTGTTCTATTACTTAACCACAGACATGTTACAGACAGTGCTTTGGGAGGAGATAATACCGCTCTCGTGCTTTCCCTGTGAGGGCGAAGGCAATTGTGCCTGGTGTTGTCCGGCCTGTGGCTGTCCACCATCTGTGTAAGGAATTCACAATCCCAGACAAAAGAAATTGGCAAAGTCTTCTTTCTGTCTGTTCTCCAGAGCCTCAAGATAGCCATAAAACACCTGGACAAAATCAGCAGGTGATGGCAAGGGAAAGAGAATGATCAGTCACAGGCATTGTTGAATCCTTTGAACATTACTTATAGCCTGGACACTGCTGTCACCAGACACAGTTTGATCTTGGGTGAGTTTGCTGGAAGTGCCTTTTTTTTTTTTTTTCCCCTGGCTATATGACAACAGGGGGAACCAGAAAATGCTGCAGAGGCAAAGCAAAGTTTTCCCATCTTGTAATTTTTGTCTCACCTTCTAACTCTAGTTTTTGTTAGCTGCATTTGCACTTAAATAGTGACACAGGAAAAGAAGGCAGCATATCATGCTCAGAAGGAAAAAAAAAAAAAGGAAAAAGGAAAAAAGAAAGGAAGATAAAATGCATCATGTTCTTTCACCCTTGTGACCATCCTAAGCAGGAGGGCTTAGCAAAGTTGAAAAGGCTGCTATCTGCCTCCCAAAATTAACAAATGACTTTAAAAAGGAGACCTGTCTCTTTCTTGTCCCCTTCCTGCTGTTTCACACAAAACTCGAAACAGTGAGGATTTTAAAATCTAAGGAATGCAGGTTTTCCAATACCTTCCTGTGTTAACACATTCATAACAGAACTAACAGAACTAACTTTTTCCTTAATTATGATTTCTTAGAACTTGCTATTGCTCATGGGTTATGACTTCTTTAATGTAACGGACTAAAAACACAGTACAACTCAGAAACTCTCAAAAAATACTAGCCGTTAATTCACTTCATGTTTTCTTGTATTCCTTCCATACTTCATATATATTTTTCAGCCTGTAAGAACTTAAGCATATTAAAATTTAAGTTTGAATTTAAAAAGACAGCGAAGACGTTCAGGGACAGATTAATATCTCTAAGAGAACGTCTAGGTACACAAAACAGAAATGCAGCCTTTTGCAAGAAGGGAAAAAATTTTGCTATGCGTTAACCTCCTGGCAGTGGGAGCTTGAATTTCAGTGCATGGGCACTTAGTTTTGTGGCTGACAGTCTTGTCCGTGCCCAAGGGTTAAGTTTGTAGTTGTTGTTTTGTTGCATTCCCAAAGCCAAGTCTAAACCACATCAAAAAAACTCCTGGATCACTTCTCCCTTCACCTGTCCCCTAAATCCTTCTCCTCCCTCATGGAATGTTTTTTTTCCAATCTTCTTCTCCCTTCCCGGTGGCCCCACACATTCAACCCTTCTCCGTGGACCTGGTGCCCATCTCAAGAAGTACCACAAGAGTTAAGCGTGTTAATTCCGCAGTCTGTTCCAGATGTGTATCCACAGATAGCTGTTCATGGTGAGGTCTTGTCTGTGGGTCTGAGCTGGGGTTGTTCGCTAACCTGCTGCCTTACAGAAGATTAGTTGCTGTAATTGTCTGAGTGTCTCTGTAAGTCTGTATTTGTCGCTCATAAGGATGAAGAGGCAAGATTAAAAAAAAAAAAAAAAAAAAAAAGAAGAAGATTCAGGTATTTTGCTGCGAGGTTATTCGTGGGTAATTAAGCCTGAGGAACCCTCATTTTCACTCTCCTTTTTCAGTGTGGAAAATATATGGCATCCTCAGAATGGGGTTAGCAAAAGTGTTAATATCTTGGAACAGCAGTCATAATAATCCTTTTAGTCTAGCTAATCATGTGCTAATCTGTGGGTAAGTCAAGAGTATTAGACCATTTGAAAGTCATTGTGTCAGCTCAGCCGAAGTAACTGGCAGTAACTGGCATGGTGCTATAAACATTTCAGAGAAAAGTTCTTTCAATTAAAACAATGATGTCATAAAATAAAGAGTTTTGCTAGTTCTGCACAGCAAGTCTAAGGATGTCATTAGTTTTAGCCCCTGGACAAAAGAATTTTGAGTTTATACAAAAATGGAGTTAACATTACTGTGTTCTTGTTGTATGCTTCTTTCTGAGTTGGATCTTGGTGTTTACTACTTCTCACTAAGCAGCTAAGTAAAGCTCACTCTCTGAAATATTTTTCTATATGTAACCTATTTTCTTCCTGTAAATGTGTGACAGATGTTTGCACACAGATACTTGTTGCTTAGTTTTCTTGATGTTTGTAGCTGAAGAGGGAATATTGTATGCTTTCTTTATTTCATTTTTTTATTTCACCTTAGGTTTTGTAGCCAAAGGATTTTATCCATCATGATGGTATCCATCATACCTCTTTAAACTTTTATATGCACAGTTTATGCTTTTTGGAGTTTTGCATTTTCCCTTCTGCCACTGTTTCTTTGAGCCAACTTCACGCTATTCCCTGAAAGACCGTATGAGAAACTAGCAGTCTTCAAAACTGGACTGTCTGGGTGAATAATCTAACACAAATAGTGGCTGAAGTTGATAAGAGGTAAAATTTGTCCTCCCTCTGCATTCTATATAAAACACTGGCATGTACACTGCTGTACGTGGTTCTCTTTAATGAAAGATTCCTATGGTTGCCGATGTACTAGCCAAAATTCCCTTTTCTCTATCCATCAGGATAGTACCTACATAGACTTGTTTCCTCCAGGATAAAATATTTTCACTCAGAAAGAGCATTATCAAAACAGAAGTTGTGTTTCGTATTACAAAATAGTACATTATCTGAATATTGTAAATCTCAGTGAACTTGTCATGAGGAGAATTTGTTCTTACAGCCACAGCTTGAAAAAAAGGGCCTTTAGAACATAAATTTGAAAATGCAACTTTTATTTTAGATTACAAATTTTAAAATGTGGCTTCCATTTTTTTTTTTTCATGTACCTACATTTCTTATGTCTCCCTGGAAATACTTCTATAACCTATGCCCAACTGACATTACTGACATTTATGTGCTTGACTCTGAAGATTTACTCATGTTAAATTCAGAACTGCAGACATAATTTAAGAAAGTCCTTGGAAAATGCAGGCCTGGGAGTTAATCCTTATTTTTGTCAGATGATCTGAGATGTAAATGTGCCTGTTTGTTAATTTTTTTAGCCTGTTTACACTTATTTGGAGTTTCTGAAAAAAATTAAATTTAAATCCATCATTGTTTTCAGTAATAATTTGCAGTCTTTTGTGACATTTGCAGTCATTTATAACATTTTGATTTGTTGTTACATTCCTTTCCTATAAGGAGTATTTGATTTTTTTCCCAGTAGTTCAGTACCAAATCTCCTAGTCTGACTTTCTGTTTATGTTTCCTTTAGCAATCCACCTCAGCTATGGAGTTGAGTTTTATTAGTGAAAGACTTGTTCTAAAACAGAGAATACTGTGGCTACACTTGTATTGTGGTGTTTGAGGGTTGACAGAAATATGATTGCAAAATAGAAATGCAGAGTGCATGGAAAAAGTATTTTCTCATCTGAAAACAGAAGTACTTTGCCAATCTATGTTAAAATCTTAGTGTATCACTGCGTGTTTCCCCAAATGCCTTCACAGTCTGCCTTTCTCACTTGGGTGCTGTGTTTGTATTTTACAGTCTAGAAAAGCACTTTTTAGGATTGGCCTACAGACTCAGTTTCCTGACATTTATGAGTTGTGATCTTTTAATTTCTATCTTATGTGATTTCTGACTGGACTGAATGAAGCAACGTAGTCTGTTCTGTGCCTGAAAGCACCGCCAGTTCAAGCTGACTTCAACAGTGGTGCTGTGGCTGTGAAATCCTCCCATCCCCGCTACTTAATCCTGCAGCCCTCTGTTCTACGGTCATGTTGCGTGTGCAGAAATCCACGCGTTAGAGGTACTGCAGTCCTTGGTTTGTAATTAAATTATGTGATTGCTGAATTTACTGTAGAGAGACAACAGCAATTGTTTTTGGTCACATGGTGTGATCTCACTTAAAAAAGGTTAATATTCTGAAAAAAAACCACCCTTCAGGATTCAATTTTTGAATGCCAAAGAAAGAAAATGTGACTGAATGATTCCTTGGATACATGAGGACATGGAGACATTCGACCTGTTACTAAGCCTAGTGCCTTAGTCTTCCCAACTTCCCTGGCAGCTGCTTGCTCGCTGATTCCTCTGCGTAGCTGAGAGCTACATGTGGCCCCAGTGGGTCCCCTAGTAGGATCCTAGTAGGGGAGAGTGCTGCTTTTTTTCTTTTTTTTTTCCTTTTTTTTTTTTTTTACTTTCTAAGGCAGAAGACTTTATTCTACTTGTTTGTTTTTTTTTTAATCTGTATTTGTAGCATATATCTTATTTGATATAGTCTTACAAACTGTGAATACATGCAGAAGTGTACTCAGAGTACCCAGCTTTTACACCATGCTTTACCTCTGTCAGTTTCAGAGCGTTTTAAAAATGAAGTCATTTCCAGATAGGAAACTGAGGCAAAGAGGGAAAGTGACTTGCCTCACATCATGCCACAAGCCTGTGGCATATTAAACTAACGTAATAACTAAATCACTTTTCTGTGTCATAAGAACATGTTTGGTAATGGTGGACTGTGATAAGCATTACCCTTTCTGAGGCTGAGGATAAAATAAATAGGCTGACATCCTTCAGTTTTCTGTGTGCATGCTGTTTCCATACTGTTAGACAACTCAGATTGTAAATTCATCTGTGCAGGGGCACATGTGGAAGATCTCCCGAATCCATTTAAAAAAAAAAAAAAAATTAGTTAAACCACGATAAAGCTGCGTGTGAATGTTCTTGATCAGAAGTAAAATGGCATTAATTACTTTGCTGGTTTAATTTCCTTTGATGGGCCGAGCTGCGTTCTCCCATCTCGGTGCTGTTCATTCGTATGGCTGAACAGGATCCTGAACATATTCCCTTCCTTTTTTTATGTTTTCTCTTTCAGTGTGCACACCTCTGCTAGCCCGGTTATATGGGAACTAGATGGAGGAACAGAGATCTCCTCTCAGCCTATGTATATGATGTTGCCCAGAACTTCCATGAATTTTTAAATGTAGCATTTATTTAAGCGGTAGGGAACAGTGTATTTATATAAGACATGTGAGGTTGCACCTGTGTTTCATCTGAGAGAGAAACAGAGCTTGCCCTGTTCTGGGTACTTAGGTGGCTTGTCCGAAGGTGGCCTTGATCTTCAACTTTTGTGTGTGTGATACAGGAAAACTAGCAGTGACTGAAGTTGCTCAAAATAGTGCTATGTCTGTAGTGTTGGCCCTCAAGTTTGTAAAGCACTAAATAAATGCACAGCACTATATAAATATTTTTCTGTAGTGGTCATTATCAATTGACTCTTGTTGCTTTTCAAGTGTTGCTATAAACATCCTTGAACGTGGCGAGGGGCCTTACAGGACAAGTTTGAGGAACTGAGCCGAGGGAGTGAAGATGCGTCTCCCACTGGCTGCCCATGCTCATGGCTTTCCCGGGAACCACTGCCGCTGGAGCAGCGTTGGCAGAAGGAAATAAGGCTCATCTCTCAGCTGCTTCACTTCGTGCCCCAGAGAAAACTGGAGCACGTTTATCTTGGCTCAGCTGATTATTGGAGCAGTAAATACCAAGAGCAGGAAGGTGTCAAAGCTTTGCATGGTGGTGATGTGAACTGCCACAGTGTTTGGCTGGGTGGACGTGAGGCAGAGAACCATGTATTTCTGTTTACAGGATGAAAATACATATTATTTAGCTACGTATACAGCCTTAAGTGGGGCTGTAGGATGAGAAGATCTAAAAATCTGGAGATTATAGGACCAGATGAAAAATTTCTTCAAGGAGGTTTCTTTGACTGAGGTAGGGCAGCATGTAACACCATGTAGCAAGCCAGAGTGGAAAGGGCAGTTTCTAGTAGTATTTTCTGGACAGCAGCGGTAACCAAGATTTGTGAGTATAGATAAAGCAGGTAGTATCTAGCAGACATGGAGATTTTCCATCTGATCACTGAAATAAACCATACCATTTGGTATGATTGGTTTAAATCAGGCTTCTGCACAGCTGAGATTTTTTCTACCCTGATGAGAGTGGAAGAAAGAGCCCCCATTACAGTCCAAAGTGATAAAAATGCCTACAACAGCCTGTCATAATGTAAAAAAAATTGACCTCTCTAATTTGGAGATGTGATATACAAAAGAATAAACTCTGGATTTTTTTTTTTTTCCATGATTATGTGTGTCCATTACAATCACTTTTAGTGATTCAGGTGGAATAGTTCTTTAGTTGTCTCTCCCATATTTTGTGAAACAGGTATATTTGTACTTATCAGGTGGGAAGCATTCTTGTTTCAAATCCTGCTGCAAGAGTAAATTAAATACAAATAAATAAATCTCAATAATACCTTTATATTTGGAGTGAGAAAGAGTAGCGGTACTGCTCTATGTGGGCACTGCATCGTGAACAGCTACTTAATTTCAGGAAACAGTCTAATGAATACAACACTTTGGAAATTAGTTGCCCATTCCATTAATTGTTTATTTGCGAATGAAAAGAGCTAGTCAAGCAGAGACACTGTTTGGTTTCTGGAAATTGCTCCACCAAACTATCTCCAGATGTTGGGGGAGGTGGGGAAGGAAGAAACTTCATCCACATTTTAATATGTGGAACTTTTGTAGCATGTTCACGATTCATGATCTGCCTTTGGATGCTGCTTTTGTTTTGTCTCCAGTGTACAAAAATCTTTTTTTTTTTTCCCCCCCACTTTTGGTCCAAGAAACTCAATTTTGTAGTATAAGGAATCTTTAGCAGTATCTTCTGCGGAGTGTGAAGTGCCTGGCTAAAGAGGAAAAACTGTTTTAACATTCTCAGTTTAAATAATGCAAAATTTGCATTTTTCTTCTTTAAGAAATCATCCCCAAATCCGTTTACATATTACCATATAATTACTAAGTTGAAGGATAAATGATAAACATTTTATAAAAAAGGAGGGTTGGACTAGATGATCTCTAGAGGTCCCTTCCACACTCAACCTTTCTGTGATCCTGTGTGACAGATTAAAGTTGCGAAAAGTACTGAATTTTAGTGAGTCTCCATAGTAAATGTGTTTCTGGAGTGCTAGCTTGCTTTGAGATGCTCTTTTTCCAACTTGTTATACAAAAGACTACATTCTAACAAGCAACAGATTTTGTCCTGAATCTGCATAGGATATCGAAGAAGTCTGTGTTTTGTTTTGAATGTTTTCTTTCTTATTTCTTTCCATTTTCAAAACTGAAGTTTTCTGGACTCTGTGCATAGATATTTGGCATTGTTTGAATGCTCTTTTAGCTGAGCAATAGCTTACTTCTTATACTCTTTACTCTTCCCAAAAAAAGGGATAAGGCCCCCATCCTTTTTTTTTATTTTTTTTTTCTCCTAAAAAACTACTTGAGAAACTCATTTCTGAGTGATAACTGGCCAAAAACAACACTGGATTTGTGTTCAGGGTTGAATTGTACATGTCTGTTAAAAAAGGCAACTGTGCCACAGTTCACTTTACAGTTATTTTCCAGATTATTCAAAATACTTGAGCATTAGAAGAATCTGTCTAGTCCCACAGGAAAAACTGTCCAATAAGCCTCTCCCTTCATCTGAGGGTCATAGAGGAAACCCTGGCTAGACGTTTTGGTGACTAATTTAAAATATCTGGCAAGACGATTGATAGCACCCTTCCTTTGTGTTGTGACAAATATATTTCGACTGCAGTTTATTAACATAATCCAACACAACCACAGACATATTGTACGTATTATAGCATAGAATTAGAAACATTTTTTTTTTGCACATCACAGTCTTTGCTCTCTCTCTTTTTTGACAAGGATCTGGATAATTGCCTCAACAAATGAACTGCTGTGTTCAGTCTGTTTCTATAATTTCATAAATTGTTTTCCATGCTAAAACTAAGCAAGCTTTTACTGAGTAAGTATGAAGAACCACAGTGTAATTACAGGAGCAGTATTGTTAAAAAGTGTGACAGAAACGGCAGTTTAACTGACAGCTACTTTTTCTTTGCTTTATTACAACAAATTAAGTATCTCACTGAGTGCCAGTTAGTGAGCAACGGTGTCTTCTGCCTCTCTCTCTCTCGGTGTCTCCCGCTCTCTCATGCACACAGGAATGCACGTACACTCGTATCTCGGAGTTGAGACTTACCATAGACGATTACCACAGCAGCTGTATTGTAAATTACCACTTGAGGTTCCTACTGCTCCTGGAAATGGTATTTCAAATTAAATAAACAAGTTGTTTTGCCTTACAATTTGATAAATTGAATATTTAGCTCTTGCGTCTCTCTCTCTATCTGAATAGAGAGCTTCCATTTATTGATGAGGGCATTAGACTTATTGCCATTGCATGAATGGAAAACGTGTTGCACAGAAAGCCATTATCTTGCCCAAGACTCAGAACGTAGTGAATGACCAGGCTAAGAATGAAACCCAAATTTGTTGTCTTAATCACTGAGCGACGTTGCCTTCAATCAATATGGTCTTGATCCAGAGCCCACTGAAATCAATGGAGTGAAAGTTTTTGACAAGAGCCTGTAGGGCCTGTATGTAATATAAATTCGTGCTTTAGGAAGTTTTTTTTTTTTTTTTTTCTCCTAACTATGTGGTTACTTAACCTTGTATTACTTAAGTGCAGTTTTTCCATGCACTACTTTTGCAGAGGCTAATTGAAATCGGGTATTAACACTGATAGAACTTGAAGGAGTATTAGGGAATAACTTCCCTAGTCCTGTGGCTTCTGGCCTTTCCATTTGTTTTCAAATATAAGCACTGATCACACATTCTCAGTCCACTCATTTTCTGTGAAATGGTATAGTATATTTTAAATCTTTGGACTGTTTCTGTTTAGATTTTCCAAGGCTACATAGTGAAACTTTGGCTTTTTTTAGTCCTAAACCAGAAAAAGTACAAAGAGGTAGTCTCCAAATATCAAACTGTGATTCAGATTTAGTACTAGGTAGGGGATCATTACCTTTAATCATGTCCTCAGTCACTGTCTAGCCATCAGTTGTAAATATTAAAGTCTTGGCTAATGTGGACAACAGTAAGTGAAAGGCTAGCATTCATCATTTAGTCCTGACTTTGTAAAGTACGTGCAGGTGGGGTTATGAGTTTTATGAAGTTAACTTTACTAAAGAAAGAAGGAAATAGAAAGACTTTTTGTTTCTTCTTCTTCTTCTTCTTCTTCTTTTTTTTTTTTTTTTTACATAATGTTGAGCTATATGATGATTTAATTTTTTTTTTTTTTTCAGATTTTCTCAAAGTTTGGACATAGATCAAATTATGAAGATTGTTATAAATGTTATGATTTTTTAACCTTCTTTTTATTTACTGTCCCTAGGTGTATCTAGGTTTTTAAGATAATTAAATTCCTGCAAGGACTGAGGTTGTTATGAAACATAAAAGGCCATTCCATTTATGTTTTGTAGTTGTTAAATGCATCAGAGAACCAAGGTAAATGAGATTAACTGTACTATTTAATGAACTGAACCATGGTGATTCCATGTAGCTACTCACTTAACAAAAATTGTAGTATAAAAATTTACCATGATTTATGTTCTGACCAGTAGTGATGGTTAGTGATCCAACTGCATCTAACAGCTTGGAATCTGATTACAGACTTGTGAAAACCTAAATCTTGTTTGTGATACCTGGTATTGATTGGCTCAGTAGTACCGGTGAGTTTTGGCCACCCTTCCAAATAAAAGGCTTTTACCACGTGTTGCTACAAAGGAATCTCCTGTTGAAGTATTTTTTAAAAATATATTTTTTGGTGTATGGGGGAGAATAAGTTCTAAAACCTATAAATATCTGCTATCAATGTCTATAAATTTCTCTCTAAGGCAGTAGACCATTTCAAATCTGATTTTAGTGTGTCTCATCCTTCAGTTATATATGCCTTTTTTTGCACAGTGCACAGAAGTACGTAAGAACACATGATCTTGACCACGTGCAGAACAGAACCTGTAAAATTTCATGTGTTCAGATAACTTATTTTAGCATTCTTCTTAGATTAAGTTCTGTGAGTTGTTAAACGTGTGGTAGTTTTGAGTCCTAGGCATGTGTGTTGGCTTGGTGTAATGGATTTTTCCAGAGTTCTCGAAAAACTGAAAATTAACATTTGAAATACCTGTATCAGGTAGGTAGTTGAGCAAACTGCAGTATTAGGAGGGCCTCATTTCCCTTAGATTTGTTCTTAAGGTTGAGGTTTATTACAGAGCTCATACCTACTCCCAAGCCTTGCCACCAGTCACTTCTGCTGCAGACTTGCAACTGGGCTACCTTGGCTTGGCTGAGAAGAGGTGTGGTGTCACTGGGCTGGAGCTGCTCACTGACCCGCTGGCTGCTACTCCTTCCCTATTAAGTAACTGTAAAGCAATGCCCTGACCGTTAAGTACCTCACAGGCCAAAACAAAAGGTTTCTGGGACCTCCTGCAGCTTCTGGGTCATGCTTTGTGCCACTGTGCTGTAAGAACTGAATGTCTTTGCAAAGTCTGTTTTTCTGTCAGAGCTGGTTGACGTACCTCCATGGGTTCAAAAGCTGTGGCAGGGTTAGAGGTAGATATTTAAACTCTGCACACAGACAATAGACACTAGACACTAAATATTGTTTTCTTTGGAAACATAATCAAATATGTTGGTGAGACTTTTTTTTTTTTTTTTCCTTCCTCAAATCACATTAATTAATCTCATTAGGTTATTTCATTTAGTGGGACAAATTCTCTGCTTTTTCTTCATCAGACCCTGGACAAAGATGGGAGTGACATCCTATTTCCCTCCTATGAATCTTCTTTTCTTCATGATTCCTTTCTCAGATCCTTCTTTCTTTCCCTATCCATCCATCCATCCATTAATTTCTACCTCTTCATTCTGTTTCTCTCTGCATACTTTTACACCCTTCATGGGATTGGGATAGATTTGCAACTTCTCTTTGTGCTGATTAGACTCTTGTGAAGTCATCACCTTCAGCGACTTCCCAAAGCATCTCAAGTATTTAAGATTCAGGAAAAACGTAACAGCCTTGCATATATCAAAAGTCTCATTTGAGTCAAAAGACTAGGCCTAACTGAAGAAAAGAAGAAAAAAAAAAAAAAGGCAACATAAAAATCACACAAGGGGCAATTTTATTTTAGGAGGGTTATGCAGAAGGTGTACTCATCTGCTGGAACACCTTAAACTGTATTGAATTTGGATGATGACGTTAATTGATAATTTACAGCACTGCTAGAGTTATATGTTTCTTTTAGTAGCATTTAATAGTATTGCTATCTAATAACTATAAGAACTGTCCTACTCGGTAATTAGGTGAGTAGGATGCTTTCTGAGTTGCTTGTTCTGCTAGTGTCCTGGGATCTGTTGATGAAAGCATCTGCTTTTCATCTTTGTAGTCCTTTAAGATTTTATTGGAGTGGAGCTATTATTTAAAATTAAAGAGGGAAGAATTTTTAAATATGAGAACAAAAATATTACCATACATGCTTACAACTGAAAGGTGTATTTTAAACTACAATACCAGCAGGCTTAAAAGATAAAATAAAAAGATAATATGATGTGTAGGGATACTAATCTGTAGGGGTATGCTAGTATATGATCCCTGAAGCCTTCAAATCATTGATTTTGTAGGTGAAACATCTAAATCCTTTCTGCTATTTGCCACAAAAGTTCGGATTTTCCTTCTTTCCTCCTCTTCCCCCATGCACACTCTCCAGGTCTCTGATGTTTCTCAGCTTCCTCAGTTCTAGCCCTCATCCACCCTTCCTTCAAAGCCTAGCAGGTGTTACCTGCCACCATGCATTGTTTTTTTTTTTTTTTTTTTAACCAACCAAATCCTAGCAATGTCATTTTCTCCAAATGTGAGAAAAGAAAGTCCTGCCTGTGGGAAGAGAGCCCACTGGGGAAGAGGAAATGTCCTTGTGTTACCCATAAGCATCCCCACACCTCTGCTGTCACCCATAGTCCCAGTCACTTGCCCCTGTGCGCAACTGAAATTTCAGACTTTTCCCAAGGTTTGTAACAAAAGCAGAACTGCGATGGTATGGGGACAGAGATAAAGACTGGAAGAAGAGCTGATGGAGAACAAGACTAGATGTCACTATGTTGGACTTCTCTCCTCCATATGCATGATTACTGTCCTGCTCTCTCCTAATTATTAACTCAATTCTCAGGATTTCTTCCTAGGCTATTATTTATGTTTTAAAATTGGAGAAACTGAGGATAGGAGGTACTAAGTCACTCAGAAGTGAGTGGGACAGGACTAGAAACATCAGCTTCATCCAGTTGTGCAAGGATATATAGTCTTGAGTCTTGATGTCAACAATGTTTCTATTTTTCTAGTCACTGAAACTTGTACTTGAAATTTTTGACCAGGGTGAACTGTGGCTGTCTGTAAGTAGTCAGGGCAAGATCTCTTTTTCCCCACGAGAACAGTGATCACACAGTACACTTGCATTGCTGGAGGGAGATACCTGTTCAGATTGCTAGGAGTGATGTAGCCACATAGGTGTGGAGCCCTATTGGGCTTGATTCATCCTGAAAAGCAGAGAGCTTTCTACATGGCATTCCCCTGAGCGTGACAGGCATCTCTGGCCCCTTCCTGCCCCTGCCCCCGCCAGGCCAGACCATGAAGCAATGCTTTCATTTCTGAGCAGTATGCGAATACCAGACCCGAGTCCACTGCCATGGCCTGGGGCGGCAAAGATAGGATTGTCCCCTGCGCTTGGCTTTCCCACACATTTAAAAGCAGTAATGTGATATACATAGACATATATTAAATGTAGGTGGAAGATAGAACCAGTAACAAATACCTTCAAATACCTTATCAAATACCTTATAATAACCTATCAAAATACCTTATAATATCTTCAATATTGAACAAATCAAGTTCTTTATTGCAAAGAGAGAACAAACTAAAAGATCCATCTTGAGCTAGGAGTTCCTCTATGACCACATACTTGAATAATGCTAACTACTAACATACAGTCTAGCAGAGAAAAAAAATACGTGTTTCTTAAACCTAAGGCAGGCTAACACCCAGAAGTACTCCTTTCTTGCTGTTTTATAAGTTTTTTTTTTTTTCAATTTGAAAAGGATTTATATTTATTTAAAGACATTTTTCTAAATTTTGCTTTGAATACAAATCATGTCATCCAGCCTTGCCAAAATAAACTTGGCAACTTACATTTTCTTTCCTTTTTTTTTTTTTTTTTAGTGTTGGCATGTAATGAATATTAATGGGACATCACTTCCTGGTTTTTGGCATGATATTTTCTTCATGTAAACACTACTTTTCGAAATACCAAAATCCAGCATGAAGTTCAAAGTCCACAATTAAATTTAGATGAGTGGATAAAGAATCTCCCTTTTCTGTTTTTTAAGAGCTTGAGCATGTTTGTGTGCTGATGGTAATTGTTGCTATCTTTTAGAAAAGTAAGAGAAAATGTGAGTTTAGCTCCCTTCTCAGCGACTTGATATGTCTTATTCCTCTCTGCCTGTATTTAAGCTCTTCAAGTTAAAGACTTCTTTAAATTCAAGTTTTGAGGATTTTTTGTGCAGCAAGCATGTTGTCAGCAATCAAATTGTAATAGGAGAAGTGAATCAGTCTGGATAAAGTGGAACTGACCTGAATTTGATCCTCAAACTCAAACCAACCACAAGTATTCTGGCGCTTTACTTTTTTTTTGGTTTTAGAAATTATTATCGCACACCTCTGCACCATCTGGCTTTTCCAAGGAGTGGAAACAGACTTATCAACATACTGTAACAGAGTCTCATTTTGCGGTGTGTCTGGCACAGTTGTTACCAGAAGATTCTGGAAAACTCACCAGAAAGGCTGTTTTTATGCCATTTCCAGACCAGTTTTCACACCAAATAGGATTAGGTGGTAAGCGGAGTGGAGAAAGGATCTGTGCTTGTGGTTGCATTTTGGTCCTACCAATCACTAATTTGTGTTAGGCTAAATGGTGCTCTTAATTATGACCCGGTGGAGCCCTCACAAAAAAACAGAAAAAAGGCTCCAATTTGTCTCACTGTGACTTGAACTTTTCATCGTGGAAATCTACTGGCTGTAATGAGGTGACACATGAGTTTCTTGGAGCTGATTCTCGCCCTCTCTGTATGTGCTTGCTTGTTTTACGCTTGTGTCGTCCATCACGTAGACCCCGAGGTCTAGACAGAGGAACCCACCCCATCTGGCCCGGGCCTTCGTCCCGTTGGAGGGAAGAGCTGCGGCAGGGCCGGGTGTGCAGATTTAACTCTTCCCATGCACAGGCAGGCATTTTCTGCCGCGGATGACATGTGCATGTGTGGATTTGGGTGAATGGGGGCACTTCCAAGAATGGGAACTGTGATGGTGGTGGTGGCGGCCCAGAGCTGCCGCTGATCCTGATCAAGGAGGAGAGACCAGATCTAGGAGAGACAAGTAAATGAAGAGTACCACCGGTTCTCTGATATACATGTGTGAAATTGCACAGGTTCAAGCCTCCTGGGCAGCCCCTCTGCCATGCTGGGGGTGAAATATAAACCAGCAGGAGACCTTGATCCCATGCAGTAGTCTGTGGAGCAGATAGCTTTGCACTTTACTCCCTTTGGCTGATCTATTTGACGTATGCTAGAAAGCAGGTACAAATCGCATCCCAATATGATAATCCTCTCAATTTTATATTTTATGGGGAGGGAGATTTTTGCTGCTCAGGTTGCTATATTATGTCTTTTTTCATAAAGCGGTTCCATGACAGGCTTGTTCTTTGGTCAGCAAAATTGGACAACACTGTCATTGATTGCAATGGTAATAGGCTCTTGGCCACTGCCAGTTTTGCACATATTGAGCCATTCACTTTCCATCGGTCCAGTCTGGTTTTCCACAAATGTGCACATTATATGTATTTTTTAAAATGCTGTAAAACATTTACATATTAAACTGTATCCAAAGCAAGTTCTGTCCTTTAACTTAACTGCTGGGTGTCACGTCAGGAATAAATACAGGGCTTAGCACTAGCACAGCATGTGGACGTAAGTACACATGCTGGATTAGAGCCTGCAGACCAGTCTTTGCATAGAGAGTGAGAGCATTCCTGTTTGCAGAGCCTGTGCTTAGCACTTTATGTACTGAGCAGCCGTAGGATTACTGCAGCTGATGCTAGACTTAGTGCGATGTAACACAAGTTTGGCAAAAGGCAATATGAAAGAAATTTTAAACATGCCCTGACTATTGTATTCTTCGAGATAAAGTTCAGAGAGACCTTGTAAAAGAAGCTTGGAATGCACTAAATACGTGCAGTTGACTACTTTCCCTCTGAAAATGTGCCTCGCTTGGTATTCAGAAGTGTCGAACACCAGCAGCTCAAAATGTGCAGTGAAGATTGGATAAATCAAAGGTATAGAGAGGCTGTGTGTTTTTTTCCTAATTTATTAAGATAAGTTAGAAGAAAAGTAGGTTTAAATGCAGTAGAAGTCACTGTTAATTATAAGCAGCAAAATAGTATAGCTTCTTGCACTGGGACATGCTAATTATTACTGGGACATCTGCTTTAGCTGCTGTCATCCTCTGCTGGCATGTATGTGTCTAAGTGGATGAGTTTTATGTAGCAGAACAGCTTGTTTTCTTAGAAATTTGTATTAGAAATCATTCCTCATTATTTGGCAGGCTTTGCCTGCAGTTTCTACAGATGTGTGAAAGTTTGAAGGGCCCCGAAATACGGCTCTCCTTATTCAAGTCCTGAGGTAAAAAGACAGGGAAGCTCTAACTCCCATTGTCTTATCTATCCTTGATTTGTGGAGTCTAGAACTAATTTTTAGTATGAATTTCAAGATATAAATTCACATAGTAGTGTGAGCAAAGGGGACAGTATCTAAGTAAGACCTATGACAGCTAAATGAAACCAAAAGCAATGGAAAATACAAACAAAACCAAATTGTGTTGTTAGACCTTTGGTTTTCTCTCAGGCATATTCTGGCATCTGAGTTCTCCTTGACTGATTTTAAATAAATGTTTCTGAAACTAAGCTATTATAAAAGATTAGGGCAAAAATAATTTGGTATTTAAACACTAATGTTGAGTTTGTCTATATGAAAATGCCTTCTCAGTGAGTCACCTGTTGTCTTTTTTCCCCCTTAAATGCAAAACCAGAAGAGGGCATATTGGTCTTTCGAAAGCAATTTGGCAGTCATTTGGCCTAATTCAGCCACAATTACGGTGAACTATGCAAAAGACCACTTTTAAATTCACAGGGTCAGGGCTGAGGGATGTAACAGCTCTTGAATGCCCAGCTAAAGATGCTGCTTAGAGAGAAATGACTACGACAAAAGCTGTGTTAATTGGCTGGCTACAAATGTCTAAACAACTAGCTGTTTGATTACAGTGAAGTTTTAATCTCAGGATATTGTACGAATGAATGCACACTGTATTCAGCTACAGAAATGATTGCTGCTCTCGGAGCTTTCTCTCCTAACATAGCAATCAATAAATATGCAGGTCTAACATGAGAGGCAGTGATATTTTAAGGACCGTAACACATGTAAAAACCAGTGCTACCGTGCAGTAAGCTTCACACATTTTGTTGGTCTTCTCCCCGGTGCTGTGTTTGAAATGCTTTCTCCACAGGGACTGCATCTTATATTCTAACTAGATAAAGAGTGTTCAGACAGCCGTCAGTTAGCAAATAAACAGCAAAGAAAGAAATGGGCTCTGAAGGATTGTTCTGCATTATTCCTCCAATAGTGCCCTCTCTCTGCCTCCCTCCCCTGCCCATATAGCTCACTGTGGAGTAGGGATTAGTGTCTCAAGGGGGTGACAAGTCTCACCCCAAAGGCACAGGGCACCCCTGCATGCCACCAGTGCTGAGGTGTTCCTTGGTCTTAGGGGTATCCAATATCTCTTGAAGCAGAAATGGCTTCATAAGTCAACCTACCAAACAGGGTTAGACATTCCTTTAGTTTGGGGTTTTGTGTTAGCATTTTTTTTTTAACAGTAACAAAAAGACAACAAAACCAACTCTAGCATCACTGTCAACACTTTGCATTGCATTGCATTGTCACAGCAGTGGAGAACTCATGACATCCTGAAGAACATGTCCTTAAACTCCAGGCATCTGGGAGCTGATTTTCTTCCTTTGCTTTCTGTCCGTGCACCACCAAATATTGCACATGACGCTCCAAATGTAAGGAGTAGCAAAGAAGAAGGTTACTCAATACCAGGTTCCAAAGCAACACATGCATATAGTAAAGTCACAATTATATATATAGCAAAGTGCTGTTAGCAGTCATTAAGAGAAATCTTTCCCAAATGAAGTCCAGAATGAAAATGAGGACAAAAAGCTTGGAAGCATTCAATAAACAGAAAATGAGGACCCTCATGGGTGATGTGGAATGCTTTTGTTGCATAAAACCGTTAAACCCAATTGCCTTACATATATTTGTTTTATATTGATTTAGTATAACTGTTTGATGTACATTAATTTTTAGTTAAAATTTGTAAAAACAAATAAGCATTATTTACATCTTTAATGTGCCACTATACAAACTGGAGCAGTAGCTTTTCTGGGGCAGGTTAGAGTTTCTGTGAATCATTGGGAATTAAAAGAAAGTGGTAATTGTGGAGGAATACAGCAGCCTGGTTCATTCATTGCAGAGTTACTGTTTCTGTCATTCAGAGATGTGACTACATCTGATGGCTTGTACCCAGGAAGAGCATTAGTCTTGGATACATTTTCTCTTCTTTGTCCTCATACTGGTTCTGTAGTCTGGAAAGTCAGTAAGTTGTAGAAGGCATACGCATTGGGAAACGCAGACCCAGTTTCTGCCCACCCCGAGACAGGCAGAAACCACTGTGACAAGGTTGTTGCCTTAATTAGGATGCAAAGTAATGAAGGTAATTTCAGAAGATGAGCTTGTGTTACCTCCCATATGCTTTCAATAGAGACTTGCTGACTAAGCACATACTTATTGCATCAGCCAGAGCCATAAGTGATACAGCATTTATCTTCTATTCTGTGGAAATGAATTTTTTTACAGTGAGGAATGTTTATGCTTTTAGAGCTGCTGGCGCACATATTTCTTGCTCTCTCCCCTTCTAGCATTTTGTAGAATTCATTTTCTCATAGGAATGAGTAAAATACTTAAATCACACATGCACGTGAAGTGCAGTGCCCTTTGTTAGCGACACTGATGTAGGCCCCTTCCTCAATCCCATTTTCATCTTGTACCAAAATCCCTGATTTAAATGAGAAGCAGTCTTCTCGAGTTTAGTCAAATCCAGCTTTTTTTTTTTTTTTTTTCTCCAATGAAAAAAATTGGGAAGAAATTACTTCAGTCACACTGAAATTATTAGCATCTCATATATAAAAGAGTAGTTTCATTGCTAAGAGGCAACAATCTCCAGAGTAGATGGTGACATCTGTGAGCAAACTAGAGTCCAGGAATGAGGGAAATGAAAATTTTGAACTTACGTAAAATTTCAAGAGTTGTAATAATGGGAAGCATGTCTCATAAGAAAGGCCTTGCCATTGCTGATCTTACAGATTTCATCCAGCCATTGACTGCCCAGTGGTGACTCGCTGGTAGGAATTAATAACACAAATTTCCACTGTTTCTCTGTAATGTCAACTTTTTGCATTTAGGATTGAAGCACATGAACCTAGTGATTTTGCTTGTGACTGATTTGAACTGCAAGCATGTAGTCCTGTAGTAAAACTGGCAGAGCTTTTGCAGCACTGTCTAATCAACAGGATTACCAGAGATGGACAGTGGGAATTTCTGCGAAGCTAGGGGTGCAAATAGGCGAATATGCAGCATTTGGCAAGGTGATAATAATAGATAAATATAAACTGAATTGACAAATCAGTTTTAAATTGACTGCTAAATATATAACTAGCTCTTCTGGCAATCTTGCTGATGGGTGTATTAGCAGACCTACTAGAACACAAAAACTTTTCAGAAACTGGAAGTATTGAAACTTGATATTAATTTTTTGTGTTGCACTTAGAGAATATAGTGATTTAATTATATATTGAATTGTGTGAATTTTTTTCTATCGTTACAAAGAAGAGAGCATCTATGTGAGTTTATATGAACAAAGAGGTTACAAGTACATGCAGAATCAAGGAGTATGGTGATAAGCATTCTAAAAAAACTTAAGTACTGCATAAAAGGCTTTAAAATATATTTTACAGACCCTCACTTGTCTAGTACTTTGTTCTTCTCTTTTTTTTTTTCCATTAACATATACCTCTGCCTTGTATTATTAAGGACAAATATTGTCCCTACAAGTGACACTGACAGTGGATCACACTTTGATTTCACTCCCTCTCAGATTAAATTAAATACATCTTCGGGTACACTTCAAACATGCTCTGCCAGACGCTGCATGTCCTATCTGAGCTGAGCTGGACATTGTATGTTATAAATCTATGCGACTGAAGACTGCTGCTCTTAAATATGTGTAATAATGATTTAATGAGACATAAATTTGAAGATCAAAACTATTTAAATTTGAAGGTTTTG
>VZSV01000041.1:4129863-4166274 GCA_013398735.1 Nothocercus julius
TGTCTTATCCTTTTAACAGCTTTCTATCATATTAGCATCCTTACCTTCATATTGTATTAGTAACTGTTTTCGTGAATGCCAGAGAGAACTATAACAATATTAGCACATTTCAAATTGTGTTAGTGAAAATAAATACAAGTAAGAATGTTAATATAGCATGATGTAAAATTTCAAATAAAGCACTGCAGTGCTGTGATCAACTCAGAAGAAATTTGGGTAGCTGAATGGAAGGAAGATGAGAAACCCTACTATACTGCACAAATTTTTAAGACTATTGGAATGCAAAGTCTATTCCCATTTACTGTTTTTTGTTTTAAGCAATACGTTCTTGAGATTAGAGTTCTTTGTGTTAAAAATGGTCATCTATCAATTAAGGCTATTTATCCAGGGCCTACAACATGATGCCATTGTTTAAAATAATTCCTTTACCAGGGGCAAAACTTTAGGTTGTATAACTAAAAAAAAAAAAAAAAACTATTTAAATTTTCATACTAACAGAAGAAATAGTAGTTCTTCTGCCTTACCTGATATCCTCATACTTCACTGTGTTGTACAAGCAACTGATTAATCTTGCCTCTGAAAACAGTACACAGAATCATTACCCTATTTTTATAAACAAGTTGGAAGGGAGTGGCTGTGTCACCCAGGGCCAGGCAGCAGATCTGTGCAAACGGCACAATTCTGCTGTTCTGCCTTTCTCTGACCAGTGTTTTCCGCAAACAATTATCCATATAAAAACTGTAAGTGACTTCAAAACTGTCATTAGCACTGGAATTACATGGTGGAGATGTTACATCTCTCTGCAGAGAGAGAAGTATCTCTGCATGTATAACCTTCATTCTATAGAACTCATGGCAAGACTTTCCATCTGATTTCCTTCTGTTTTTCCTTCAGACAGAGGTGAATATATAGCTCAAAGATTAACCTAGGCAAGGTATACTGATTCCTAGCTGTATGGTCTTTTAATTTCATAGGAGCTTTCTTTTTGTGGGTGTCCTTGGGAAGGAATATATTCTCTTGAAATTACATTTATAATCCAATATACTATGATTTTCTTTCCTTTAAAGAAGTAAAGGTTTAGAACACCAGATATTCTGAGGTTCTTCAAAGCACAGAGAGAGGCAAGCATAAATGATGCCTTCCTGTTCTTGAAAAACAGTATTTCCACTTTTTTTTATATCCACAGGCTTAAATGATTAGTCAATTGTAGCCATGGCCTGGCTTTTAGCATTTGCTTCCTAACATTGTAGCTACAACTGTCTACCAACAATGAATTATGAATATATTTGGTGGCCCACAACATCTGTAGTTATTTTCATGTTGTCAAATGTGCCAGCAATTCGAGTAAGACACAAGTCTGTGGTCTGAGACATAAAAAACAGTCCTAAAGTCTAGTTCTAAATTGAACCTCTGCATGTATTTATTGCCCAGTGTCCCAGTTGCAGTGTGATCTTCCCACTTAGGTACTGTGGCCAGCTATAAATTACTAGATTTCCTGTATTTCCAAGCTTTCTATATACAGGTCATCTTGTGCACTTCCCAAATGAGAGTAGGCACATGTTACTATTTTTGTGTTAATTTAAAACAAACTGTTCTATTCTTGATTTGCCAGCTGTTAAACATGGCATGATTTCTTAGGGATTCTCATAATTTACACAGCAGAATTTGTGCTGTGGTCTTTGAAGGAAATACTTAATTGATAAAGGAAGAGAGAAAAATCTTTATTAGGTTCTCCGAAGTAGTAAAGAAGGCGAAGTAAGTGATAGATATTTGAAGGGCTATGTACAGGGCATATAAGATGAGCTCTGAAAAAGCATGTGAGGAAAAATATTCTTTTACACTTCCCACTATATCTAAGAAATTAAGACTTCAGTAGATCTGCTGGTTGAGTCAGATACTTTTTAGCTTCATAGAATTGTAGGAACATCATCACTAATTAAAATAAGAATTCTTGTCAGTCCCACCATTGAAATTACTGCCGAACCTGTCTCTCTTCCCAACATGTTATGCCATCTTAAAATGGCTCCATTTTTTGTGGTCACCTCTAGGACCTCCAGAGAGAGGAAAACGAAGGATCCGATCTCTTCTTTATGTGTTTTCCTCCTTCTCCCATACTGCATTCCTCTTCCCTCTGGGTTATGGCCTCCTATATCTTGGAAGCTCCACAAAATAGCCAGACAGATTGATTTCCCATTATTGTTATGGCCTGTTCTTATTAATATGTGAATAATATGTACTTTTAAAATACAATTAAATACCCCAAACTGTGTTAAATGGTCTGGGCGAAGCCCGCAGAAGTCTGACCTAACATCTCTTAGTGTTAACCATACAAACTTAGGACACATACTTCCATATCACCGCATACATGGGATACCACTCTCTGTTGGTTTTACTGTTTCTTTCACTGTGTAAGACCTTTGGTTTCTTTCCTTTTCTTCTGTATTTTCTATCTTTCTTGCAGGGGTTTCTAAAGAAAAACTTTACTAGGAAAGCTTTCTGTAGCTCTCTCTAAAAATAGTGTGCTATACATAGTGTCTGGTTTTGTAAACCTTTAAAAAACTACATTGGAAAGGTAGAATTACATTGGATAGTTTCTGGAATGCCTAGCAATACTCTCTCAAAAGCATTTTCTAGCAAAAGTTTAGCATTGTTCCGCCCTTGCATTTTTATGCCTACTTTTTAATGAACTTGAACAATGGTTGCAATGTTCAGCGGCTGCAGGATCTTTTTATTATCCACCCCCCACCCTTTTCAGATTAAAGAGTAACAGATGTCCAACCACAGTTGCGCCAACCCACTCTACTACCTACAAGTGCACCAACCACACTACACTTATCCTCTTAAATCCCTTCACTGGGGAATGGAGGGACCATGTTAAAGCTTTGCATGCATAAATGAATCTATGCCAGATTCATCTTCTGCTGCTGCTCAGGGTCATTCCTGAGCCTGACTGTCACTGATTAATATACCTAAATTAAATGCTATTGGAAAACTGTAGACAGGTGTTGTTAATAATTCAGATACATATTTTCACTGTATGATGTTGGTTGCATTGTGAAGGTCTTTCATGTTAATGTAGGAATACACTATTTCTGGTTTATTGAAGCATCTCTTTGATGAGTTATCCTGTTTTTTTTTTTGTTGGGTTCTGTGGTGATGAGAAGTAAATGGCAACACAAGCTAAATAAATAAATAAATAGTGTTTGAAATAAGGACTGCATTCTAGTCCTGAAATTTTGCATAGCCTCTATCAATAAATTGTGTCTCACAATTTATGTTGCATTTACACTGAGAGCATCACTTCATTACCATTGCATCTAGTTTTCGTTTAGGGAATGCAGGTATCCGGCTTTGCCTTGGGTCATGCAAGAGCATTAAAAAAAAAAAGCCTATGGTTTTCTTCAGTCCCAAATGAGCATCTTTCAGATTGAACCTTCATTGTCATCTCGCAGGTGTAGATACCTGCTTGTCAGGGAAGGAGTGGGAAGCTCCTGAAGTCAAACTACAACATGAACTCTTTTTTTTTTTTGCCAAAAGAAGATCCAGTTAAGGCCAGGCTCATTCTTTGGGCCATACTGCTTATTTTTGGAACCTCTTGCATGAATCCATAGTTATTTTGTAAAAATACATAGCCATTTTTTAGGACTTTACAAATTGAGTTATTTGAGGAGAAAGCAGACAGTTTTATGTTTCTGAAAAGTTTGTGTGAATTTGGGAAAGGGCTATATTTAAAAAATAGAACACTTGTTAATTATTTAATGCCCTTCAACACTTTATACGTTCAAGACTCTTTAACTCATAGAAGAGGAAAAGAAACATTAAACCTCTAAACTTTTTTCCCCTGCTCATAATTTAAAATGGCTAAATGGATCATTTTTGAGTATGCATAATAAAATTCACTCTTAGGCTGAAACACTGTATTTCAGGTTCACACTGAATCCAATTTTTACAGGTAACCTGCTAACCTCTTGGAAAAAAAAATAGGTAAGTTTATAATGGAAATGCTGATCAGCCTTAATAAAGCAACTCCACCAAATGACACAGCTTCATCTAGTATGTGTACATGCATTATTACTGTATTACTGTATTATATATAATATATACTGTAAATTATATGAGAACAAGACAATATAACATTAAATGCAACAAATATATGTAACAGTAGTGCAGATTTAAGATTTAAAATACAAAACAAGGTGGTGCATGTGAGCAAACCTTTTACAGTATAATAGGAATAACATTTTGTAAGCCCTTCTTTCTTTTTGCAGTACAATTAATTACTGAGTTCATTAATTAATGAACATATTAGAGAAAGACACCATTACTGACCGGTGGAGACCTGATATATTACTGAGTCAATAAACTATTGAACATGAAACAGGACCTTTCAGGAGAATTTTTTCCTTATAACCCACAAACACATATATTATTCTTGCACAGTCAGCACTTCTTTGGTGCCCTTATATTTCATATTACTAATTCTTTTAATCACGCATACATACTGCAGTGTTTTATAACCTAGCTAATGAGTAATCGGACAGGTGACATTGGGACTGAGACCCTGAAGAATCAGGCATAATACAGCAGCTCTTTTCTTTTCACTCTGCAAGGTTTTTGAGAGTAAGAGGTAGTGAAAGAGCAGATGAGATAGGAGAGAGGGAGGAAGGACTTTTGTATCTGAAATTTATCAGACAAATACAGGTTTTAAGTGAATAGGTGAAATACAAATGGCTTTAGATTGCCATGTGATGCTAATAAACAAGAAAGCCCAACACATTGAAAGTAACCATGAACTCCTTTAATTGACAACAAACAAAGAATTGAGCTTATTCAAACTGATGCTGGATGTAATTTTCTTTAAGTTAGTATTGTTAAGGTAATTCTTTTCACATGCAGGTAGAGTGTTGGGGGTAGGAGGTAGGTGTTTGCCCTTGGCAGACACAGGAGCATTCATAAAGCTTCAGTATCTCTGTGGCTATAGGTACCAGGCACCCTCCCCCGCCATTCCTTGCCCCCAAGTAATCGTTGATTGCATCTAAATCTATAGAGATATCTTTTCCTGGCAGCTCTGGTCGTTACAGTAGGTTGTTAATCTGTGAATGATCAGAATAAGCCTCTCTTGTCTCAGAAATCTCCATGCAAATTACATCTAAATGCATGCCATAAATTTGTAAGTAGCAGTTTGAAGTGCACAGGTCATCTTCTACACTATTTAAAAACATACATCTGTTGCACTTGGGAAAAAAAAGAAGTCTTACTCAATTTACATTTGCTTTTCTGTGGGTCTGGCTCTCCCTTCTTAAAGTAAACCTGTGTAGTTTCAAAAACATTTTAAAGAGAGGTGAGGTGTTAATAAGATATATTATTGAGGCAAATTTTTAATCTCAGTATGGGACTGTAGTTTTAGCATCACGGCTTTGAAATCACTTCTTTCTTTTTTTGTGAAATAGGGAAATATGTGAGTTTGACAAATGTAATGTGCTAAAAGGCAAAGGATTATGGCTAGATACTGGGGGAAGTGATAGATGCAAAAGTAAGTTACAGTACGTTTCATGAGGCAGTCCCACTCTTGTACCTCTGTCATTTCATCCTGTTCTGGGAACATGTCAAACTATGACTCCTTTCTGATTTAACCGAGTTATACCTTGGGTGGATGTCAACAGTGAAACTTGAGAATAACCTTTGGGTCTTGTGGGGGGAGGGAAGAGAGACCTGTACTGCTCCTTCTTGTGTATTTCTGCCTCCTTGCTTCATTCCTATTTTTCAGCAAGCCAATATGCTGCTATGGGAAGACATCCCTTAGTAACATTTTCCTTCAGGCATTGGATTCTAAACCCGGAAATTTGCTGAACACCTACATAATCCTCGTTTTTCTCTCATAAAGGAAATGGAGCAATTCCTTCAAAGAATTTAGGAATGTGTTCATCTTCATGGAACAACTGCATATGTTATTATTGACTATGCATTTTTATTGTCATTGCCCAGGCATACCGATGTGTCTTTTTGAAAGAAAATGAATCTTTGCCTAGAAGAATGACGGAGGCTGCAAATGTTAGGATGTTTTTTTTTGCTGTACAGTTAGTTCCTTTCTATCCCATATGACAAACCTGAACAGGGAGGGGAGGAAAACATTAATATGTGTTTGCTTTTTCTCTTTCCAGGCCATCCGCTGCACACTGGTAAATTGCACGTGTGAATGTTTTCAGCCGGGGAAGATTAACCTGAGAACCTGTGATCAGTGTAAACATGGCTGGGTGGCACATGGTAAGAAACCTCTGTTCTGATCTTGCTGTTGCGATTCTGTCCAGCTTTCTAAAGATCTTAAACTACAAAGAGCTGGAGCAATGGCAGTGTTCCTGTCTATCTCTGTGTGCATGTGTGTGCAGTCTGCATGTGTATGCACATGCATGTATGTGCTTTTTTATTATAGCAATTTCTAGGATGGAAAAGTGAAGGTCTATTACTCCAATGATGGCTAGAAGTACCGGTGGAGTTTAACAGCTTGTGCACAGCTCAAAGAGTGTGTTCTGCCTCCAGGAAATAATGCTCTGCTAACAGCTCTCAGCAGAAGGGCGTAGGATGTTGCACAGCACAGTTCATGTTTCAGATTAGCATCAGCCAGCAAGTTGCTGAGCCTAATGGAAATTCAAACATCCCCCTGTCAGCCTGTCATAGCTGGGATGTCAGAATGAAGCCAGGGTATCTTATTTGGCTCCCCAAAAGTGTGCACGTGTGATTTGCAAGGTGAACCTTCTTCCCTATATGTAGGTAGATGAAGAAAGTGGGGGGAGATCAGAATTATCTCTAGCTCTGACCTAAAGACAGAAATATACACTAATTGCTTAGAGCTCTCTTTTTATTTATTTCAGCATAGACTCCATAGACACAATTAGAAGGCAAATAAGAAGGACACCTACGTTCTAAAATGATTAAATGAGAATGAGAGGAAAGAGAGAGAAAGACTGCTGTGTTTGGTGAAGAAATTAGTGCTTGAGGTTTCTTCTCACAGTCCAGGCTATTGGCACCTAAGCAAGCATACTGTTCATTCCCCACTTCTGCCAAGCATTCAGTGGGTTGTATTTTATAAATTTTATTTTCCTTTGATGAGATCTGGGGTGGGAGTTTGGTTCACGCGCTCGTGATTCCTGTTGGCTTAGCCACGTCTCCGCGCGCTTGTGCCCCAGCGTGCCGACAAGTGCGAGCGCTCAGTCAGACCAGACAACGAGCAGGTCAGGAGCTTTTAAAACAGTGACATACCTGGAGAGGAAGGCACGAGGTACATAGCAGCCCTGTGTCCCTTCACAGTAATGTACACAACCTGCCCAACCGTCGCCCACAGCAGCAAGCTGGCTCTTGGTTTCAAGTTTACAGTATACTAGAATCTCTAGGGACACGGATTGTTTTTGTTCCACTTAATTCTCAGCAATGTATCTTCAGAGGTGGTGTGGCCACGCTCACTCCTTGTGGAATTTCAGGGGTTGGGGCTTGCTGCAGGCGTTGTGTAGAGCCAGCATCCGCAGGATCCGCTTGGCTGATCCGCAGATAGTGCCGGCTTGTCCAGCCATTTTCCAGGGTGACTCTTCCCACTGAGCAGCAGCAATCAGCAGTCTTGACATTTGGATTTTGGCACACAAGCTTCCCACTTTTTGTTTTCAGCCGTTGCTCCTTAGAAGTAATGTGTGGTCACATTTTTTCTGGTAAATTCTTCCTGCGAGGCGGTTGGATTCAAAAGCGGAATATGTGAAAGTAATCTGAGATCAGTGCAGCCTGCTTGAAAGAAATGGCCCCGTCTTATAACAAATCCGAAAAGCTGGAATGTCATAATTGGGGTGCATCATCTGCGCCCAAACCTGAGCACTTAACATTCACAGTAGGAAAACTAAGTACTGCTGCATATTAATGTGAAGTATTTGTTTTAATACAGCACTCAGAAGAGAATGCTCTGGGCTTGTTTTTTAGGATTGGGATTTTTTTTTTTTTACTGTTCTGCTTACTTTCAGGTCCTTTTTTTTTTTTTAAGATCTTTTAGTTCTTGATGTAATTTCATATAATTCATTTACATTTTATGGCAGAGTAAGAGAGCAAGGCCTGTCAGAGGTATGTTTCACATACATAGAGAAAGTCCAGGCTTATAAGTTAGATCCTAAAGATTGTGATGCATCTGTTTCAGTTGCTGCCCTTAACTGTTTTCCAGAATTTTGAGGGCAATGTTCAAGAGACTGATTAATTCACTGTAGCATAGCATCTGGTTTTGGAAATCACAGGATTGAGCTGCTATTCAGAAGTGATTTCCTTTAAACCATTAACAGTGTACTTCTAGAAGTTGTTCCTTGAATGCAAATAGTATTTCCTGCTGCTTTAATTGAAGGATTTTCTTCTGATTTTTATTAATGAATTTCAGCTCAGATCCTTGACACATGAGGTAGTGCTTTGTTGAATGTAATTATCAAAGAATAGGTGTTTCCAAAAGAAAGTACCATGCTTATTCGGTTTTGATAACCTAGAATCATAATTAACTGAATAGTTCAAAAACAGCTTAGAATTGCAGTCTTCTCATGCTTTGCTTGACTGATCTGTGTAGAGTTAGTGCATGTTAATAGCTGCCCGTTTAAAATGTTGGAGTTCTTGAGTGAGAAGGAAAGGGCATGCAGCCACTGTGGTATTATTAAACTTAGCCACTATTAACCTATTTTCTTTTTTTCTTGTTTCCATTGTCTTTCTCATGTTTTCCTTCCTTCACCTAAAATGAGCTGCACACGTCTTGAAAGGAAAGGTTTCCTGCAAGTCCTTTTTTTTTTTTTTTCTATTTTGAGGTGCCAAAAGTAGGATGTCAATATATGAACAGATTCATCAAAGGAGTTCTTTTGTAGGAAGATAAATGTTTCTGTTGGCAAAAGTTCAGTTTATTGAGTTTTGACCCTGTTCCTTATGCTGTAGTGGTAATCCTACCATCAGGGTTTTTAAGGCAGAAGCCAAAAGCTGTACAGAACATAGTGGCTTCCTCTAGTACTGCTGTGCTTAGAGAGGAATTGGGTATGTCTAGTGTGAATATCCAGACTTCTTAAGGGATTTGGAGAATTGGAACATTAATTCTTTTTTTTTTCCAGCTGAAATCTAGTTTTCATGTTGTCAGTTTGGATGGAGATTTTATTTACTAAAACAATGTTTTTTTTTTTTTTAATTGGATAAGCCATTTTCTAAGCCTCAAGCAGACACACAAACAATAGTTACCCGTTTTTCTTTTCCTTTTTTTTTATAGTTAAGATACTTTATATAGCCCATATCGTGAAAAATATATTTAGTAAAAGTTTAATAGTGGAATCGTGTCATAAAATACAGGCAACTGTTATTTTGTGTTTTTAAAAGAATGTAAGAGCAAGATGACTGAAAAAAAAACCAAAACTCAAGAATTTCTTGGTTTCTTTACCTGATACTATTGTTATATTACAAGTAACAGACTTTAAGGAGATAGTCATGACATTTTACTAGCTTTGGCACAGAAATTCACTTATTCAAAGTTTATAGGAAATAATGAAAAAAAAACCTTTGATCCACTTCCCCTAGCCAAAATATCTTAGCGTATGAGAAATTACAAAATTCTGCAGGAAAGCAGGCAGTTGATTTCATTGGCTTTACATTCTGCCTTGTATGCTTGTCATTGTTGCAAGAATAAGGATTACTGTGCTATTAGCAGAAATACTTTTATTGTACCTGGTTCAACAGATCAATAGACCAAATGCAGTATCAGTAAGAGATACAGTCTGTCCTCTTTTGTAACCATTTTACTCTAAAAAACAAGTGTATTAAGATGAAATACAGCATAGTGTGCTAAAACTGTTTGACTCATTTTCTTTTAGTAAGCTGAGTTGCAGTTATTTCAGTCTTTATAATGATTAAAAGACCACAGTATAATGATTTTATTAAATTTTTCCAAAAACATTTTTGCATTGTTTCAAAGAGAGTCAGAATAGTAAAAGCATTAGTTGCTTATCTTATCCTCAGAGTGGTCACTGAAAAAGCTCAATTAGACATCAAAGAGTAGAACCTTCTTTTTAGATATTTTTGGTATATTGTGCATTCTCAAAACAGCTGAATTTCACACTATTCAATCTGGTGAGTGAAACGAGGTAGCCTGTGACTATTTTGCTGCCTTCCTTGTGCTTTTGTGTTTTTTGAGGGGGTCAGAGCAGGCCGATCATCATGCCAATCAGAGCACCTCTGAGTCTCAATAGTAGTATGCTTTAGTGCCTCTCTCAGGTGCATCTCCGTGTACAGCCTCTTTTCTAGCTGAAGATTGGCCAGACTTTTTCTCTAGTAACTTCAAGTTTAGAGGTTTAGTAACCTCAAATAATTTCAACTAGCCTTTAGGTTTTAATATCATAGGTACTGATTAGTAGGTTGCATCTCATAGTGCAAATCCATTACTCCTTTTTGGTTGGAAAGTTGCCATCCAGTGAGCACTCATGCTCAGAGATTCGCTATGTGGGTTTACACTTGCATCCTGGAAGGTTTTCTCTTGTCGGTGTTTGAACAGTGCAAGCACTGGCTTGCTGTGAACGAAACCAATGCTCAAAGCAGTGGCCGTGCCACCCAGAGGAGAAGGCGCTATCGCAAACTCACATGCATGACATGACGGCTGCTCCTTGTTCATTCCAAGTGAATGAGCGGCTGTTTCTATATGGTAATTTGTAGAGTTGTCAGCTGAGACAGTGGTGAAGAGAGAGCAAAATAAAGGAAGGACACTAGATAAATAGATAAAACCAAAAGAAGTGCTGTGAAAAATTCAGAAATGGCATCTTTCTTTACCCTAAAGTTGCTTTGAGGACTTGGTTTAGCAGGAAGATTTAGGCTTTAAATGTGAGCTTCATGGGGCTGAGAGTAGAAGCAAGAGAAGTGCTATGTTGAATTAAAAGTCAACAGCAGCTAAATTTGTCTCAGTCCAAAGCTATTAAGTGAACAAGATCCAGGTTTGCAAAGTCAAGGGTCAACTCCAATTTAAAAGAAAAAAAATAAAAAGAGCCCTCTGTTTTTATACATCTTAGAGTCTCTTTAAAAACAGTCAGAACTGCCATGTTGTTCTTTCCTTAGAAATGAAGATAATATAGGAAAAATATTAACAGGGAAAGGGGAAATGTAATCCTATTATTACAATTTTGTGGTAGAATAAATGGGTTATATTATATATATTGTATTGTTCCATAAGATTTAAAAGCAAATCTCTTAGCATGCCAATGTACTTGTTTCCTGCTACTCCATTTAGAGTCAGTTCTTTAAAATACTTTAAAATGACTTGAGAACATGACAGATCTCATATTTTCTAGTCACACAGATCTTCAGCAAAGAAATCCCTCCAATATATTGATAGCAAAAGTTATCTCTTCTTGACTCTTAACGTAAAATTATTTTAGATCTAGTGTGGCTTTTCCTCTACTGTACTGACAAAATCATTTTAATCCATCAGTTAGAACTTCCTTATGACCCTGGAGATTGGGGCATATTTTTCATTACTCAGTTGCTTCCAGGAACCTTACCTGATTAACATTTATTACTGGTAAACACTTTTCTGCTCCCCTTTTTCCTTCCCTTCACCAGTAGCTCCCAAAGTGGCCAGCACAGCACAGAGAGGGTGCATGCTGTTATCTTGCAGGTACATCCTAGATAAGTAACACTGTTACAGAGGTTTATAAGGGGCAAGTGACAGGAAATAAAACAATACTTGATTGTCCCAAGACCAAATTTAAAGGACTTCCCTCTCCATCCTCGTATTCAGTGAAGAGTGTAGCTCTCATGCAGGCTGGCATCCTTAGGTCACCTCCTGTTAGAGGCCTGAAGGCTCTAACATTTGTGGGTTGGCCCTCACACCTCCTGTCTTCCCTGGATTTCCTTGGGGGTTTCCTTCAATCCATTCAGAGTGAAATCTTTTCTCTCTTCTTCCCTGTTACCCCCAGGACATCTTCATGCTTAGATCAATCAGGAAAACGAGGCCAGACCTTTCTCCCACAACACTGTTAGCTCATAGTCCTAGTTGTGAAAGAGCTAGTGTACCTTGGGCATGGTCAGGTGAGATTATCCTTGACCTTGAGTAACAGTCAGCTAATAACCGCTCCAGTGATGGCTGAGCCCACAACAATTCATTATCTGTGGTGAAATATGATGTCATTTTCTGCTGGATTGCACTGTGTTTACATCCCAAAGTAAAGTCTTTTCTCATTATGAGCACTTTCGTGTACACAAAACTTTGCACAAGTCACACAGAGTAATGTCATCAACTCATTAGTAACTCTCATTTAAAAACAGGCATCCTGGCAGTCAGATTGCCTTGTATTGGTAATAGATTTGCAGGTGACTCTTCTCAGCCCTGCCTGGGAAGAATACACTGTCATTTATTTATACTTGCAGAAAGGCTCTTTGTACAAAAGCAGAATTCCTTCTCCTGCCGTGAATCCCAATGTCTGTCTGCATGACTGGAGGGCATCATGTCCTGTTGCTGCGTATACCTGTGTTCACTACCTTGCTGCTGATGTACATTACAAGAAAGTGGCTATAAAAATAAGCAGTACTATTAAAAAAGATTTGCCACTATTTCTACTTTAGTCCCCTGGTTTTTGAGCAATTTTTATAATGTTTATATGTTAAACTCTGTGTATGTGTTAGGCTGATCTGGTAGATAAAAAGTTAGGGGCAACTTGCTTCCAGAAATGGAACTACATTTTGTGAACAAAACATAAAATTAATGACTGCAGGAAAAAAATATCTGCCTTTGCTCATTCAGTTCCTGATTATATAAACTGATACAGTAACATAGTCCAAAGCTTAATTGTACATCTCTGTTGCTGACTTAGTTTTTCTGCTATTGTTCCTGAGTGCCTTGATTTTGCATGATATAATAGTAACTTCTATAGATATGGCCTACCTTGGCTAGATATAATATGTCCAGAAAGGTTTAGACTGGGAGTATTACAGATATGTAAGGTATTTTTATGTGGTGTCCATCATTGTTTAAATTCTGTTTTACAGAGAAGACTTCATCCCATTTAGCATACCCAGTAACAAGAGGTAAAGTTCTGGGACAACAAATCCTCTCTTTTTAAGGAGAGAATCCAGTATGGAAAAGAATTGCTTTACTATGTACAAAATGGAGCAAAGGCAAAGGCAAAAAAAAAAAAAAAAAGCACTGAGAGGAATTATGCTTATATTAGAGTTATTCTTTTTGGATAGAATAAGGCTCCATTTTGGAAAGGCAGGCAGTGAATTCTTTTAACTTGTCCCCTTACATGTGCTGTTAGGAAGTTTATCACATGGCAAAGTTGAGTACCAGAGCAGCAGAGTGTCCGGAGCTTCCTGCTAGATTCCTAAATCAATAGAGTAAATTCTGTGGGACCTGCAAACACAAATCACTAGCAGATTTCTGTGGCAGCAACTGAGGGCTTATCTAACATGCACTCATAGGTCCCCAGGATGACTAGGTGATGGTACCTGCTTACTTTGTCTCTTTTTAACACCTATGCTGCTGCACATGAATTGCTGTGATGTGCTAAGCACTGTATCATTTTATTACACTTTATTACATCATAAATTTTTATATCTTCTTAACGATCCTACAAGAAGCTTAATTGTTTATAGGAACATCTTAATTAAGTAGAGTTCACTAGGTTAAGCAGAACACAAATTGAAAGGGTTATATATGAAACAAACCCTACTATTCCATTCAGTATAGCTTCAGAAGGTTAAAATGAGATTTGGTTGCAAGAATAAAAATTCCATATTGCTATCAGATGTTACAGAGCAACGATAATACCATGGATGACTTGACTTCTCTTTCTATTTTGCAAATGTGAAACTCACTGGATGGGAAAACCATAACTTTTTTTCTACATACTAGGAAAAACTTTGACTTGAGTTGTAGCATTATGAGGAAACTTTCCCCAGATTAATTTAGCAGACAACAGTACTACTTTATTATCCCATTTCCATGTGGATTTTAGAAATAGAAACGATAATACAAGAAACATATAACATGAGTCTCAAAGACTTCTCTAATTATATTATAATTGATTACAGTCAAATTTGCTGAAGTATATTTAACAAGAGCTGTGTGACATGGTCACAGAACATGAACTTCATGGCAATCTCTCATAAGTGGCTTGTTTAGGTCCTGAGGGCTGGAGAAGATTGATGTGGTGAAGGGTAGATCTAGCTGTTTGACCCAGTGTTCCAATGGTCTGAACTTCTTCAGCTGTCAGCACTGTTAGGGCAGAAAGTTTTGCTGGGAAAACTGAGGTGGTTTAGCACATGTGGGAAAGCATTTCATAGGCTTGCACTAGAGCTGCGCTAGAGCTGAACTAGAGCTGAACCACCATGGTGTCAGCTTGCCCTTGTGAAATGCCTCCACAAAGCAGTATTTTTCTTCTTCATTTGAACAGAGTAATCTGATTAGGTGGGCAATGCCTATTTCATTTTCATTACAATTTTCAAGGCTACCTAAAAGATGGTATAGGTTGCCTAGAGAAGTGGTAGAAACTTCCCCACTGAAAATATTGGAGACTCATTTTAACAGGGCCCCAGATTACCTAACCTAAGGCTCTGCTCTCAACAGAAGGCTTGACAAGATGATCTGCATTGGCCCTGCCAACCTCAACTTTTCTGTGCCAACCTCAACACTTTACTGAATTTGAGTACATTAGGATTAAGATGGAGGTCATCCAAATCCAGACCACCAATCCAGGACTCTCAAATGTGCTTCTGTCTTGCTTTTTGTAGTATGTCAACCAGATCGTATTAATTGCATTACAATACATATGGGCTCCAGTTTCACCACTAACAAGGGGAGAGAACAGCTTTAAGAATGGGTCAGTGGCTGATAGCAAGGAGGCTGTAGACTTTGAAAACACAGAGATAGGAAAGCTGGAAGGTGGATGACTAGCTAATAGGGTGTGTTATATTAATTTATTGTCTTCCATTATAAACGGTAAGTTTCAACAGTGATAGTGTACTTCCATGAGCCACGGAGCAGCAAGATTGGGGCTGCTCCGTGAGGAGAACTGAGCCAGGAGACCTGGCCCCAGCCAGGGGGTGGCCCCAGCACACTGACAGGCTGAAGTCCTCCAAGGACTGAACAAGGTGGCAGAGATGGGAGCATATAACAGGATGCATCAGCTGCTCCAGACACAGCAAACAGTGGATGAAGTCCAGGGTCCACTGAAGGTCTCCAGCTAGGAACAAAAAGAGACATGTTCAGAGACAGGAGTGGAGACAAGATCACAGTGTGGGTCTAAGGGACATCCAGGAGACATGACCAGAGATGGGCACTCAGACAGGGACTGAAGGCCCAGGTTTGACCTTCAACAGGGACCTGCATCTATAGTTTGAGGACAGAGGGTGGTCACTTCCTGGACCTGTGCTCTGAGGATGCAAGATGGCATCTCCAGGGAAGTGGCTGATTAGTTCACCCAGCTGGGAGACCATGGACTGATCAGCAATTGCTCTCTCTATCACAGGTGAAAAGTGATATTAAAACACAGCTGTGCCCTGGGCTCTTGCTTCATTCAACTACACGTCCTTCTCCATCAGGGTAATCACGGCTGAAGTCCTCCTTTAGGCAGGCACAAGTCCATACACTGCCAGAGAAGGTGATAGGGCTGAAATCCTGCAGCAGATCAGAGGCTCCCCCTCTTCACTGGCATGGTCCTTAAAGTAAGGGGACTCGTCCTTTTTATTTAAGCAGTGGGCATATGCATAAAGTGTCTGAGATGTTTTTCTGAGACCTCAGAATGAGGGTCCCCTACTGCATGTTCCTTTGAGCACATTAGAAATCAACAAAAAAGAGGAGGAAAAAATGCTTTATTTATTTATTTAAAGTGCAATTATGTGTTTTAAATGCATGATGAGCACGTAAGTGCTCATCAGGTAATACTGCATAGTCAAAGTTCTGAGCTTCATTTCATAGGGAATAAATTTGGGAAAGCCCCCCTCCTTGCCCTCCCCCCCTTTACTCACATTTTCCACTATTGAAGAAAAGTTTTGTATATTAAAAAGAACGAAAAAAAGAAAAACATAAAAGAAAACACCTGTTTGGCTTGCAGGAATTGGCCAGAGAGACTGCGTTTCCTGACAGGCCAAAAGCGACCAGCACAGGGCCCCTTTAAAAAAAGTCAGGATTTTTTTCCCCCTATTTCATGTGAGCATTGGCAGAAACTCTGACAAGCAGTTCTTCATATTTTATTATGTTCTTGTCTGGCAGAATCTCTGTCAGGCAAAAACCTTGTCAGCGGAAAACCTGTCGTAGGATCAGAGGAGACAAAAACAGGTGTCACAGAGGCAGTCAAAACTGAAGGAAAAAAAAGATTAGGCTAAAGAGAGAAAGGCAGACAATTACATTAATGCCATTGCTTTTATCTTATAGATGTGTGTTATTATCTCGGGGTGCTGAGTGCGCAATTGCCTCAAAGAAAAGTAGACAGGAGACAAGGGGAAACTTGATAGTTATTAACTGAAGAGGCAGTGTGTCAAAGCTGGATGGGGTTCAAAGTTTTGCAAAGGGATAAAAAAAAATTGCAGACAGCAAGCAACGTCTGTGAACAAACTGTGGTTCTGCTTTCGGCTACATAAACCTAGTAGCAATCTAAATGTTTCAACTTGGAATCAGATCATAGAGAGAAAAATTAATGAAAGATTTAATTCAGACTTTTTTTAATAACATTTATTTTGTGTACATGCAACTGAAGTGCTTTTTTTTTTGATCTGTTATAAAAATGTTGTTAGAGCATGAGGCATGGTGAGGCATGAAGACATTTATCAGTTTAGTTTCTGTGTTGTTTGGGTTTGAAACACCTATTATCAACACACTTTTAATTTTAAAATGCTATTAAGAAACCTTTTACTAAGTGTGAACATCTGTACACGCAAGCTGTAAATTAGGAGATCACATATGTGTCCCTCTGTCAGGGACTAAATGCATTTGGCAAATGGTTTCCATTATTAGCTTTTAAATACTGTAAAAGTCGGATGGAAAAGTTGTTTTTATCTATGAATCAGAATACACTTCCTCTCCTTCCATGACCTTTTAAAATCTACATGGGCTTAGTGAACATTTCTCTTCAATCTAGATTAAATTGTGACAAGTAGGAAGACAGCAGTGAAGTGGAGATAGCCAAAGGATGCCACATTATAGGTGGTGTTTATGCCCAGACTGATTCAGGATGTTCACCCACGCATATAAATGCTGAAGTCTTTCCCTCTCTGTGCCCGAGCAAGGGGATGAGTGGGATAATTTCCCAGATCATTAAAATATTCGAGCCATGCCATAGGCAGTGGCAAGCTTTCTTGTCCATGGTCACCTATAAAGCATGACGTTTTTCAAGAGCAATTCTTTTTCACCTATAAAGTGAACACATTACACCATGTGGCAGGTGGTATTAAAAATGCATCCCAAGAGAGGCTGGCTTAGACCACCTCTTAAAACTGCAGTAGTCTGCCTATCCCTCCAGCAAATTAGTCATTTGTAGGCTACCTTCTGTTCTTGAAAGGGTTTGTTAGTGCTTTTTCTGTTGTTGAAGTAGGAAAAGTAGAAGAAAAAGCTTGAACACTGAAAAATATGAAGCTATTCTTGTTCACCATTAATGAACAGTGAGCTACAGTGCCCCACATTGCCATTAATAATGCTGTATCTGTTTTACCATGCTGTGCATGCTGTCATTGAAACAGTGTTATATAATCTTTTACATTCTTTTTTTTGTATATTTAATCTTTTTTCTTAATCTGTTCTCTTGCTGCTGACAGTGTCCCATTTATTTATATAAAGGAGATCTGAAAAGTTTCTGAATTACAGTTACGTTTCATTTCTGGTTACAGAATACTGAAAAATTATATTTTGTTTTCATATTGGTCCCTATCAAATCTGTTAATTTGTAAAGAGAACAATATTTTCAAAATTATGTTTTGGCATGTGTGTACGTGTATGCACTCAGGCTATGTGCCTCTCTGCTAGAAAATAGCTTAGAGAGCCTGCAAGAAAATCAGAATGTAGGAAGGCTGAGATATAGAACTGAAATGGAAGCAGATCCCTGATAATCAGTAATCTGACATTGCAACCTACTGTCCCTCTTCTGTGCTGTTCTCAGATATGCAACCAGGCACATCAACTGAGAATGATTTTCAATAGACCTGTTTTTTTCTGTCTCTGGAATACTTAAATATTATAAAAGATCAGGAAATTAGTAACTAATATGTTTATTTACAACTCTGGTTGCACTAAAACTACCATATGTAAGATGCTTTTATATGTAATATAGGCAAAAAAAATTATTTTGCCTGTTTAAATGAACAATATCAATGCTTTAAAATATAAAAATAATTACTGCATACTCATATTTCTGACAATTTCTGTTAACAAACAGAAATATTAAAAACAAAACTCTGCCTCCAAAACAAAGCTTTTGATTCGGCTGATATTGGCTACCGGACATTAGAAAGGAAGGGGTTGAGCAGATGAACTAGCCACACTGTGCATAAAAAGAATTTTTCTCTTCATTTTCTGTTTTTTTTTTTTTTTTTTTTTTTTTTAAGAAACCGAACAAATAATTGGGCCTTGTTTTAATGGACCTTTTGTACTTAATTTCCTTTAAATTCATAAGATCTGAAACTCAGTAAAATGTAAACAGTATAGTCAATTTCCCCCTTCCCTGTTTTATTACACTTCAAAACAGAACGTTAAATTTGTTTATTTCATATATAATAAATATTATAAATAAATCCAAGAATTTGCCTGGAATTTTACGTACTACAAGTGTAATGTGAAGACACAAATGTAATGTGAAGATAGATAACAATTTTATATGGCTCCTTTACAATTCAAATCATACTGAGCAAAGTCTCAATAAAATCTGGAGGACTTTGATTACCACTCATGTTGGTAAAATGTAGATATGCCAAAAACTAGCAAGATCTTTAACTAGACTTCATTTGCAGACACATGGCTCGCCAAAATTTTTAGTAAGTCTTTTTCTTCACCCTTACATGTTCACNGATAGCTAGCTCTCTAATTACATTCTTAAAATGTAATTCTTGACAAAATGTGTTGATAGTAGTGTGTCAAGATCAAGATGTAAATAATTGGTGTCCAGTTCTTTAACTTCAAGAACAGAGAGAAAGCCTTTATATTGTGTGTACAGGCATAAATTATGCAAATGTGATGCTGCAAAAGGAGTTAGCTAAAAGGAAACCCATGTCATTGTGTTTTTTTGTGTGTCTCTCTTTTGTCATTCACATCACCAAAATAACAGGAGTTGATTATTTCAGTGCAGAAAGGAAGACTTCCATCCTGAAATTACAAAAGGCTTAAGATGGTTCCAATGAAATCTCAAAAACATTTATATTTGATGAAATCTGTGATTACAGAGCATATAGGAATTACAGTGTGTGCTTGATATCTCAATGTTATGGGAGAAAAAAGGTTCCTAATCCTTATGCTAATTGTCCACCTGTGTATTTCCAGGTGTTGAAGACAAATTTCTGTAACTCCTTCTTTCTCTCCTTCTTCCTCTTCTTCATTTTGTTCTTTCCCACCACCCCCTTTTTTATTGTTAAAATTCCTGAAGCCAAGATTTAGGATTTGAAATTTAGAATTCACTATGGAAATACGTTGCTATAGCAAAACTTAAGGGCCTTTTAAGGCCAGTCCATGTACTTTTTGATTACCATGCTGTGTAAAGAATATGATTCATGAGACCTCTCGTCTGCCCTTAGTGAACAGCTTTCAATTCAGATTGAGCGAAAGAGTACCAGACTCTGGCAGTGCTAAGAATTGATTCAAGGTGTTGGGAGAAAGCTTTTCTAGTCTAAGCACCTAGCTGAACCCAACACAGTTATTTCTCTGAAAAGACACTGCAGGTTATAACCAAAAAGTCACACATACGTTAAGACTTTTCTGGGTGAAGTTTTGAGCCCTCCGAAATTGTAGGGCTTATGAGTTATATCCCTGATGCTGCACTAGGAATGGACTTAAAAGTAGTTAATAATGATCAGTCAGTGATATCTTCTTAATAAGGACACATCTGTTTATGTCATTTTTCAAGTATAGTAAAACTAATGTTTATATATAGCATGTTTCGTCTTGAAGTCTCCAATCCACTTATGAAATCATACACTACTGCAGATAATGTAAAATATACTCATCTGTGAAATACACTAATTTTCATTAGAATACAGAAATTGAAGCAATAGTAAGGGCAGAAAATGGTGAATAATGCCAAGTCCACATGAAATTAGGTAGGCAATTCAAGGCAACTAGATATAATTGTCGACTTCAGGGTTTGCTCTTTTCCTTACAGAAAGAGCAGTGAGACTAAGGTCCTTTCTTATCTGAAGGAGGATGCGTCTAACTCCAGAACAGTACATTAGACCAACGGGCATTAGTTCATTGCAGGGGGAGAAACCAGTCAGGAGTACTACAAAAACACCTTTTCTCCACTATTTTATTAGCATTTTTTTTTAAAGAAACGACATTGTATTTTATAAACTGTGAAATGCTGTGAGAAGTTCAGTTCTCCTGGAAAGTGCAAGTGGTTTAAATAATAAATGATCCATGAGAATTTAGCATACCACCATTCCTCATATTGGCATACATGCCTCTCCTTCCTCTTCATGTACCTTTCATTTTTACCTGTAGCATAAAGTCTGTCTTTATTTTGCAAACTTTCTGGTACATGCCCATGCAAAAATGCATGTTTTGTTGTATTGTAAATTACGCATTTCAGGGCATATCCTGACTTGTACTTTAACAGAATAAAACTCACTACCTTTGTATGTGTGTTATTTAATCTGCAGAATAAGGCCCCAGCTCCAAACTGGAGATAATTTCATTGACACTGTTAATGCAACAAGTGACTCCTACTTCATTGTTCTTGTGTTCTGAGAAGCAGAAACCCATGGATAATACCGCTTGAAAACAAATGCATTAAATCAATAAGATATGTACAGGGTATCTTGAAAAAACTTTTGTCTACTGTTCAACCAGTGTGCTTAGTCATTCAGAAGGGCTTTTTTTTTTATTTTTTCTTCTTTTCTATTCCATTTTCGCCTTTCAAAAGCTATTATTCTCGGAGTGGTCGCATTACATGAAGTGGATAATTGTCCACAGAGTTTTGTGATCTTACTCTATCTATTAGTTTTATGATCTGCTCAATAGTCTTTTGATACAGGCATCTTTCAGTCACTTTGACTCAGGTGAAATTGGAATCAACCGCCTTAAAATCTTAAGTTTTTAGCAGAAAGATCTTGCTCTTCCATAATGTAGGCATAGGATTTTCTGTTAAGTGAAGAGTAGCAAATATTAAATATATTAGAAGTATGATGCAGTGGTTAGAGAGCAAGATGGAGTTATGGGAAACATACATTCAGTTCTTTACTGTGGTCTGGTTTTGTCTAATCTTTGCCAAGTCAGTTAACCTGTTTTGGCCGTAGTTCTGTTCTCTAAAATTGAGGGTGGAAAGCCAGAAGTGATCCAGGCCTCCCTCTAGAAGGTATTATAAAATTAGAATCGATGCTTAATTATTTGGAGAGGCTTGGGTAGAAGATGTTACAGCTATTAAGATTGATGTTAGTAGCAGCATTCTCTCTGTTGATAATGGTAGCAGTATAAATACTAATATTTTACTCCCTCCACATAGTTGCTCCCTGCTCATGTATATATATGTATATATGCACACACACATATACACTGATGCAAATACACACATACACACACACACACACACACACACATATATATATATATAAAAAAAAACACATAATCTGAGGACACACCCAACAAAACCTACAGTTACAAAATCAATTTTCTATGTTTTTCTAAGCAATCACTTTGACAGATCTGCTACAGTAGCAGCAAAACACCCATGCAACAAACAATGTCATGCAAAAAAAAAAGGGGAGGAGGGGAGGAAAAGAAGTAGGGAAATATTAGAACTATGTAGGGTTCAGTCAAATCCCATTCATTAAATCTTGTAAATAAATCAGTCCCACATCATAAAGTCTGTGCAGTTGAAATGCTTTGGAAGAGCTTTTGGAAGAAAAATCCCACCCTTCACATTCTTCAGTATAAATGTCTTGTGGAGAGACATAGGACTGCGGTCCCCAGGCTTGCCAATCCCTTATCTTTTGTGAATGTTAAATTAATATTTAAAGCTATTTATTCAAAGTTGACTTAACCGCTAGAATAGGAAAGATCAGACAAATCAGTTGCAAGAAATGAAGTATGAGGAAACCAGAACTCTTTGACAAAGTATTCCTTGGAGTAAATGTGTTGAATGAAGCCAGCGAGTAAATGATAAGGGCCTTTGCGCTCTGGATGTAAGAAAGCAATTTATCAAGAGTACATGAACTCTCCAGTGACCATAAGCCAAGAAGAAACCAAAGCAGAGGAGGAGAAGTCCCTATAAGATTATTTTAAGTGTTCAGAAAGTTCTATTTAAAAAAAAAGAACAGGCAGAAGCGTAGGTACTGCAACATGCTCCATAAAATGGAAAGGAAATTAAATGTAAACATTGATATTCAGTAAAGTGTGTAATGCCATATGTAATTCCATCATATTTAACTTCATAGGGGTAAGAATTACTAGCATTCAGTGAACCTTCTCTCCCTTCATCTCTATATGTTATTCATGTCACAGTGAATAATGTAAAATTCACACAGAAGGGTATACTGAAGAAAAGTGTATTACTTACCAAGCAGTTCAAGTGGCAGCATGATTGGCTGAATGATAACTTACAGAACTAATTTTTAGGATACTTTAGAAGTTGGGTTTGGGGATGTTTTCTGTTTGTTTGTTTTCTCCCTTAGAGGTTAACTTTCAAACTTTTATCAGTTCTAGTTAAATTTGCACAACTGCAATCATGATCGTGAAGAATTCATTCATAAATTTTCCAGAATTTCTTTTCAGTTATGAATGTCATAGTCGTTCATATTCAAGTGGGTGCCATCATGCTATTGCAGTTGAAGTTAATCATAACATTTGCAAACTAGGCCTGTGTTGGAGTGCATATGTGGTAAAGAATCGAATGGGTCTACAGACACTTCTACAGAAAACGTAGTGTCCCCCAGACTAGATGTGCTTAGATAATTCTTTGCTTTTTTCTTGCCATTCCTTTATCTCTTATCTTACTCTTAGCCCCTTCTCTTTTCAGCCTTGGACAAGCTTAGTACTCAGCACCTCTACCACCCAACTCAAGTGGAGATTGTGCAGTCCAATGTCGTGTTTGACATCAGCAGCCTGATGCTCTATGGTACCCAGGCCGTGCCTGTGAGACTGAAGATACTACTTGACCGACTTTTCAGCGTGCTGAAGCAGGAAGAGGTGTTGCATATTCTACACGGCTTAGGCTGGACTCTGCGGGACTACGTCCGGGGCTACATCCTTCAGGTAGGAAGTACAGCGAAGCATGTTGCCAAGCCCAGTTAACTGACATGTTTTTCTTTTTTTCTGCACAACTAGTTACTGTGCCCTCACACAGGTAGAGGGCTGTGAGGTAAATTGAGCGTATCAATGGAAGGCCAGAGATGGTGTTGGCAGAATACAATATGCCATTTTTACCTAAGCCAAAAAATGCAGGTTCCTCAGTACCATAGTGCTCCTTTGTACTTACTTACACTTATTGTCGGAAATACCACAAATACTGCAAATAGTGAGGTTAGCTAGCTGCAAGCCTTCCTTAGACATGAAGGTAGCTGGTGAATTTTCAGTGACTACTCTCTGACTTCATAAACCAGGATTTGAGTCAGCAGCTCCTTTAGCTTTCCTCCCTTTTTAACTAGATACCTAACATGAGATAGATGTAAGAAAGTTGTGGTAGTGGTTGTATTTGGAAGCTTCCCGATAATGTAAAATATCAAAAATCCTTTTTAAAAGATCATTATAAAAAGATCTCTATAAATAAAGTTTAATATGTGGCTTAGTTAAAATAAAATAAGCTAACAAAACCTAAAATAATTAAACAGAGAAAACAAAAAGGCTTGCTTTAATCATTAATATTGCCATGCATATTTATAGCTGCTTGTCTGCAAAAAAAATGTATCATCTGTTAGGGTCTGAAGTTATTTATTCCATTTCATGTTCACCAGGCTGCTTCTGATTGAGAATCTAATACTACATGATTGTGAGTGCTGTAAATTGCCACTTACTTTGTTGAAGCTCAGCACCTTTCAGAAGTCATCCAGTTATTCAAGTGGACATGCCAGGAAGTGGAATTTCCAAATTTAAAAGAAAGTTTTTCAGATCTATTTTGTTACTTTCTAAGGCAAAGACAACTTACTTAGCATTACACAGAAAATATAGGAGTATTTATTCCTGATTTGGGGAATTCTGAATTTTATTCTTGAATTACTCTTCAATTCTTTATCCTTAATGTGAAAGCAGTAAATTCATTTTACATATGTAAATTTACATTCATGTTCTTAAACATTTACGAATATGCTGGATATCCACATCTTCACAGAAGAGTTCTGAATTGTCAAACACTCTTAGAGGAGGGCTAATGAGTTATTACTCTTATTCTGAGGCCATTATTCTTGTGTACAAATGACGGGTACAAATGTAATGCTTTGATTGTTTTAGAATCATTTCTAAAATTGGCATCTGTTTTGTAAAAGCAAAATGATACACATGTTAACATATAAAAAGAATTAATATTTCCTATTACCGACCTACAACTTGTAGATACATATAGATATTTATACATGGTACCTGTTTATTTATAAATGTAGATATCTGAAGATATCTACATGCATAGATATATATGAATGTATATCTATAGATGATAGATATGATATATAATACAGATATAACATGGATATTTACAGAGATACATATTTTTAATGGCACTAGGTGCTTATTGCACTATATTTTAGATTCCTGGATTCTAAATGCCACTGACTGACGAGGCTGGAAAAATAACGATTTGTGAAAGATTCCTTGTAAAATGCATCTTTTCCGATATATAATGACATTTGTTAAATGCCATGAATAATTAGAGATACTATTACATGCCTAGAATGTAATTCAGTATCCCTTATGGACAAGCAGACTGACTGAAATCAGTAGTTTCCTTGTACATAGATTGTCAAATCAGGCCCATATTGATTTTGTTTTAATTATCTTATGGAATTATCTTAAGATATGCAAGAATGGTTTGTAATATAATTACACAGAGGCTACAGAGAGTCAGATTTTGCCCTGTGTGTCTGAATGGTGTAAAGCCCTATACTACACCATTAGGCTAGAGTTCAGTTTATCTGGCTAAACTCAATCACAGTGTAGCCCACAAGGCATGATTTTTACTATTATTGTATTCAACAACAATATATTGAATATTATGTCAGTTAAAGGAAAACAATTATCCAGGAAAGTTAAGGGCAGCTGTTAAAGTCTTTCCACGTACTGACTTGGTTAGTGCTTGGCTGTGGATTGTGTTAGTGGACAAATGAAGACATACTACATCTAACATAGTAGTCAAACCTATTAGTTTAGCTCTAGGATTTTGTTTGCATTAAAGCTGGCAAACTTGGTGTATTGGAAAATTGGAAAATGATCAATAAGGCATATATTTGGAGAAATCTTGTACTACAAACCTTTTTAAAAAAAAAAAATTACTGCAGCTATCACATAAAAATGAAACAAACAGCATGTAGGGAAATTTTGAATGAAATAGATAGTATTATACCCCCTAATACATTAAGAGTGCACACTACTGAAAACCAAAGCTACTGTAACCTTCAAGCACAAACTCTTTCATGAAACTGATCCTTACCAAGCTGGCCCACTTCACAGATTTATTTGGCATTTTTAGATTCAGCTTTTCCCACAAAAAAAAGGGTCAGAGGAAATAGTATTATCTTACTGTGAAAGAACCAAAGGTGTGAAGTATCAAAAGTTATCCAAAATATCGTTGTATATATGGTATATGCCAGTAAACTTGCTTATTTATCTCTAACATACTAAAATTAATGTACTAAACTTAAAATAAATCATATCGTGGGAAGCTGTGACAGATTAATCAGTGCTGATTTGCTCAGAATCATGTTTGCTGTTTTAAAATATTTTACCATTTTCCTTGAATAGAATAATTTTGGGAGAAGTAGTCTTAGGGTAGATATATCCATTCAAAATCTTTTATTTTGCAGTATTTCTAGATCTTACTTTTTGTTTAAGAGCCATAACAGGACCTTTCTTCTTTCTTTTGAGAAGAACCTCCCAGTTTTCTCCCCTTTAGAATAATTCAAGGGGAAATGAGACACAGCAAAGACTTAGTCTGCAAGATGGTTCAGATTATTTGCAATACTCTTGTTTTCACCAACAGTGTTTCTAAAAAGCAAACTGAGAAGCAGCTTGGACAGAAAAAAACACAGTATCGATGTCATCTTTCAGTGGGTGCATTAATGGGAGAATGGCCAGTAATGGCCAAAAGATACTAAGTCCTGCCAAGCAGCCTGTGGGCGATAAATCAATATTTGGGTGAATAGATACCTATCTCTGAAATGCCAGTGAGTGACTGTTTGCTCAGCAGTCTCATCAGAGAGCTTACGGGCTGAATGTTTTAGAGGAGATGTTCCCTTGTTTGTGAGTAGAATCCCAAAGAAATTTTCTGCAAAGGGAAACTTTCCAGACTGCGTCCCTTCTGTGGCCATGTAGAGCACTTCCTAGGCTTGCTTATCTGGTACCTATCGTGAAGACCCAATTTGGTATGTTTAGTCCAGAACTGTTGATGAAACCGTAGCCTCTTCTCTTTGGGAGGACCCAACATACAACTTTCTTTACATAGCAGGGAGTTATTTTGTCAACAACAGTAAGCTAGCTCGGGTCAGGTTCTGCACCTGCTTCTCAGGAAGAAACGTGCTTTGCGTGATTTGTAATTCTTAGGATTTCAATGTGGTTTCTTTTGCCTCCACGTGTTTAAGCCTCCAGCTCTGTTTGGGTTGCAGCAGAGCTGAGCAAGGGGGTAACTTTGCCATACATTCTCCTCTATTCCCCACTACAGAATACTTTACCCCTGTTCACCAGTGTAGCTGTGAGCTTAATTGCTCCCTAGCCAGGTGCTTTCTAAACAAGCCAGGTTAGGAAAATGCTCCCATTATTAGGCGTTTGCAAGTTAGCTCTGCTTATTCAGGGAAGAAAGGGCTGGAGAGCGGTTAAGCCACTGGTGGCAAGCAGCTGGGGCATTCAGCTTTCACAGCGGCCCAGCTGCACACCACCGAGCATGTGATCACAACTGAGAAGCCATAAACTGACTCTTTGCGAATAATGATTTAATGTTCTATTTTAAGTAACAACTCAACACTTTCCCAAGTGTTTCATGATCAAATAATTGTATTCCCATAGTGTAAAAGAGTAAAATAAATATCTTTATGGTGCAAAGAGGGAAACAGAGGCACAGAAGATCTAAGTGACCGGTTTGTATCAGAATTAGGAAAAGAGGCTCGACCTCGGATTCCCATTCTTCCTGACAGCCCTGTGAAATAAAGTGGATTCTAGTCAGTAGCTTACAGGTGAAATTTTGGCTGTCAGGCTTTCTAGTGCTGCTCACAGCTGTGAGAAAATAAAAGTAAATCAATAAATAAATAAACAAATAGCCCATCTGGAAAAATACTGTATGGTTTGGCCACAAAAGGTGCTTTGCTTACAATAGTCCATGCACTGGACAGTGCATGGGGGGCCTCTAATCCTAGATGATCGTCTTCTCAGTGGCAATGTCAATGCTGACAACTGAGGAAATTCCAAGTGATTACGTGTTGTCCTTTACTTCAAAAAAGCTGGAAATTGGACTAGAGTGGACTGCTTATCTCTGTGGCTTCCTTGTCAAATCTGCTCATTTTAAAGCTAAAAGGAAAAATTTGCAGTTGGTAACAGGTGGTAACAAAGCACACAGGGTGGACTCTGGTTCATTCTGCCATTGCTCTGATGATAGTTCTGCAGGGCTAAGACATCTGTCCTGCCAGGAGAACTGTTTCAGTTGCTGAAGTTGGCTGATTGAGCAAGGAGTATCTTAGGGGAAAAAGAAATAGGTATTTTTCAAAAAGGAACATAAGCTCAACTAAAATGATCATATGAAAACAGCAAAATAAGTAGCATAGCTTAAATTATCCATTTCTGAGATTTGTAAAGAAAAATGTATTCACAACCAAATTAAATATTTCCATATATTAATGTTGCATTTGAATGACATTTTCGCAGAAAACTGCAGGAAATTGATAGTTCATGCTAGTCAGCCTTTCTTCCAGATTATGTCAAAAGATTTAGCAGAGACTATAGGAATGAACTCAAGCTTTTTTAATAATACTATTCTTTATTTATTTTATGTTTTTTTCCTGAGTAATCTCTTAGCACCTTATCTCCCCTTAGCATAGGCACAGATGGAAATTATTTTAAATTTTAAAATAATTAAAAACTGAATATTGCCCACCACTGGCTTGTCCATGAAGAATGTCAGAAAGTCATGGGTGCTCTTGCTGTCTATCTGGCCTGTTTTAGAGACCTTAGTGAAGCCTTTCTGTGTGTACTCGTCCGCCTCCTGTTAAGATCTTTGAACTTTTGCTACTGAGTCCAAGTGCAAGGGCTTGGGTTTAATTAAATAGCTTGTCAAACAGCCTGCATTGCTTAAACATACATAGCATTAGAAGGAAAATAAACAAACTGGAGGGGATCTGAGGCTATCAGCTTATTCAGGGCAGACACTAGTGGTGTCAGCCTGTGGTAGTAATGATACCATTCTTTAAATGTAATGTTATCTATGATCTATAATCACAGGTCATGTGAAGTTTCTGTCAGGTTGTTTTCGCAGGACAAGCACGCTATCATAACCAGAAGCCCTGCCAATGATAGTATGCCGTATTATTTGAGATAATGAAAATTACAAAGTTAAAAGAAATTGGCAATCAAATTATGATATGATGAAAACTAAATAAAAAAAGTATTCCAGTTACAATCCAGAGAAAGTTCTGATGACAATTACACACCGTTAATACAACTAAAATGACTTCTATATGTGAAGGCTCTGTGTTCAATTAATTAACATCTCTTCTCATTCCTCATTTGTCTCTTTGTCAATCTATGTTAATTAATACTTTGCACTTATTTAGCTGTGACCACTGGAGGATTTCCAAGCATTTTAAGGACCATTCACTTACTTGGTCTTTCTGTGTCTCTATGATGATTACCTTGTGTTTATGAATAGCAAAACTGATGCAAAGAAAGGTTAAAATGTTTATCTGGAAAAGCCTATGCCAAAGGACAAAGGAGAACCAAAGTCTTTCACAAGCTAGTTCATGCTTCCCATAATAATTGCCACCTACATTTAATTACTTGACAATGAAGGGATGGCTGCTCTTCTTGTACAGCTTTATTGGTTGTTTTTTTCCAGACATGTTTTTGTATTTTCTTTGCTCCTTGAAATTATTGTCAGTGCTCAGATACATCTCTATCTCTTCCAGTGTTACTTTCCAGTGGATGCCTTTGAGTTACCAAGACTCAAGGCTGGATAATATATATCCAGAATTTTAGTCTCATGGTGCAAATGTGATTTAAATCTGGCTCTCTTTACTATGTGTCCTACTTATTTCTTTCAGGAATCTGCAAGAAGTGCGGGGATCTGTTTTAAAATAAACCAAGCAAAGGGTCACAAAGCTGTTGATCAAAGGGAAAGGGTGGGGGGAGTTCTTCCAAGAATCCAAGAAGTTGCTATTGTCCCTCTCTCCCCTCCTCCTCTTTCCACTCCAGCTTGGTCCTTCTGTTGTCATTGCCTCCCATTCACTCCTTCTTCTTGCTTATCCTGCCTCCTTCAGCCTCACTTCTGTTTTGCTGACCCTCTTTCTCTGCTTTACCTCTGTCACAAAAAGATGAAAAGCATCTGTTACATGATGTGTCCATCTCCCCAGTTTTCCATCCCTCCCACAGCACCACTGTTTGCTAATATTTGTGGCTGTGATCATCTGGAAGGGTTTCTTCTCTCCCACGTGAGTCACTTCAGCGTGACTCCCCTGTGCTCTGCGAAACAGAGATCCTCTGCTGTGCCTCTTGCTCTTTTGTACTCATTTCAGCCACATTAAGCCAAGAGTGACTATCCCATCTCCGTGGGTAAGAAAATAAAAAAGAAAAAAAAAAAGAAAAAAAAGGGGGAGATAAACTTTTAAGGGCTGGAGGGGGAGGTAGGAAGCAATGAGACTATGCATTGAGGCAGGGGACACAAAGCAGTGCCTCTGTACTGCGGTGTGAAGGGCTTTCAGGTATTCTCCATGTCTGCACAGTGTTTTCTTGCCCAACATCTCCCTGCTGCTTTTGATGCCTTCCTCCCTAATACTCCCATATTCTTCCTATTCCAGTTCCTCCCTAGCACTACCAACCATACCAGTGCTGCATGACTTTATTTATCATGCCTGTTAGTGCTTGAACTGGGAAAGAAAAATAAAGGCCAAAGAGTTAAAAGGCACTTCCGAACGCCACCAGGACCAGTTACACGACAACAGATGTCTTGGTAACATTCAAAGATCATTTGGGTTTTCAGGATACGTATAGCTGGAGAGCAGTGCTGTTGCTGCTCTGTGGCTTGCATCTTGCAAGGGTAATGAAGTGGAGGGTTGTATAACCCCCTGGTGATCAGCAGTACTATAGACAATGCTAGTTCATAATGCTGCTGAGAAATACTCAGCCTTCATAGCTGGTTTTTCACATAATGCAGAATGCGGAGGTGGCCTCAAAGACCAAAACTACAACAACAACAAAAACACAAACCAGAGACACATTTTTCCAAATCTGTATTTCTCTCACATGGAAGGCTAACTGTTCACAGTCCTGGGTTCCTAGTTCCATGCATCTGGACGCAGCTACTGGGATGCAGAGCGAGGACATGGTCTATCAGGCATAGGCCAGGACCACGCTTGCTTTGTTTTTAGAATGTAGCTGAAAGGCTCGTCACCTGCCAAAGCCTGAGTTTATGTTCCCGAGTCTCTCCTGTGATAACTGAGGAAGTCACAAGAACCTAAATCAGAGTGGAGGACTAAGAGGGTAAGAGGAATTGTTCACTGTTCAAGTTGCTTTAGGTGTGAGTGATGCCAGCAAGCATTTCAGGAGAAGCAGGACCCAGAACTTGGAACTTGGCTGGTAAGCCAAGGATGAAACTATTCCCAGCTATCTTACTTTAGAATGCATTTGAATTTACCTTAACCATTTATGATTACAAAACTTTCAACTCAGTATGTACATATGCATATTACACATGCGATATATGATATATATATCATATATCGTGTTATATGCTTGTGTATATTATACATGTGTATTTTTATTATGATATATTATTAAATGGATTTATTTATATTACTGATGTGTTATGCATGTGCTTATGTGTTTATGACAAAAGTCTCCAATTTTCAGAGTCATCCTCTGTGGATAAGGGAAAGGGATGGATGGGCTTTCCTCCTAGCTGGAGAGTCACTTTGCTTGCTGCCTGTGCCCCGTTGAATCCTTCACCCGAAGGTATTCTTCACGGTGCCAAGGAAATGACTGCTGAGTTGAGTACAGGAACTTGGGGTTAGCATCTCAAGTTATTGTAATAAGCACAGGGATCAGTTATAAAATAAAGCAAAGGGTCACAAAGCTTTTGATCAAAGGAAAGGGATGGAGAGTTGTTCCAAGAATCCAAGAAATTAACGTTGTTCTTTTCACAGAACACAGGACAAAGGTTAGTACTTTTGCTTTTTATAGACTGTCATGTCTACCAAGGACCTCAGGCTGAATTCAAATCATGATCTGGGAGGTGGTGAGGTCGCGGTATTACCCATTCAGCTACACATCAATGGAGATTAACTCAATTAGATAGTACACAGTATTGGCTCCTTCCAGACCATGACACTTGAATGGATTTAAGACTTTTCCAAATTTAGACACCTCTTGCTTTTATTTCTTGAGTTTAGGGGTAGTTTTGATTGTCTGTGTGTCAGAACTGGCTTCAGGCACTCATGAAATTTAGGCCTGCAGACACTTAGGAATCAGGAAGGGCCCCAGAGAATCAAACTTGTCATCTGTCCAGCATCAGTTGATTTACTGCTTTTCTTGAACTCTAAGGGATCTCAAGGGGACTTTTTCCCTTGCAGCACTGATCTTTCAATGAGGTGCTAGTGCCTGTCCTGAGCAATAACAAGGAATAACAGTGAAGTGTGAATGACTCTTATTAGAAGGGGTAAATGTCATTAGCACTTATTGTTGCCTTCTAGGCAGTAAGAACACAGTGCTGAATGTAGACAGACAACGCTCTTTTACTTACCAGTGTACATTTTGAATCTAGTGAGTTGAGCTTTTATATTTTAATTAAGAAATTTACTTTCCTATGCAGAAATACCTTATGTGCTTTGGTTGTCATTTGGTACCATGTCCTAGAATTTTGAATGCTTAGCTTGGAGCCAGGAAACGTGTAATATTTTATTGCCTATAATATATTAACTTGCTGCACAAGTCCTTTGTGCTTCAGCTTGATTTCCCTCCTCCCTCCTCCCCCATGGCTCTTGCAAAATGATCTAATCATCCCAATTAATACTGGGATGTTGTTAATTAATGTTTATGAAGTGCTTTGAGATCCTCTAATGAAATAGAATGTGAAATTGCATTGTTCTTTGTTCAAATTCTGAAACATCTCCACTAAAACTGTATTTTCACTAACTTTTATTTTTTAAATACTCTTTAGCAAATATAAAAGGAAGAAGTTGTTTTGTACCTTAATTTAGTCACTCCCTTGGGTAACTTTTGCCTTTTATAGTAGGGAGAAAGTAAGTCTGCATATATCCTGTGTCCGTTGAAATCCATGATGAATCTTGCATGGTCTTTAGAAAGACCAAAATTACACCCTCATAGTCTTACATTTCTTCTATGGAAAGGGGTGTGGAGATCTGTTTTATTCCATGACAATCCTCCTGCAGAGCAGTAAATCTCTTGTAGGACAAGCAGATTTTACTGCTGGCTTTGTATATGTCAGCTTGCTTTTATATATATCTGTATGTGTGTGTGTGCATGTATATGTGTATATATATGTGTATAGCTTGTCTAGTATTATAGATAGTGGCAATAGAGTTGACACCATTCCATTTTTGCCCATGCACTGTGGGTATTGGATGTCTTTAACTTGGGTTTGAACTGGCACATGGTGCTACTGTCAGAAATGAAGGGAATCAGCTTGACCATTAGGTTGCTTGCAACTGGCTTGTGTTGTTCAAGGCCTCCTATTATATCAGAATAATTCCCAGAATATTTGGGAATAGCTAGGACAATGCCTAGGCAATTACTCTGTTCAGCTAGCCCAATAACAGCAGCATGAATGCTTGGGGAATGGCTTGAAAAAAGGACAGTCACTATATAAGATCAGCATGTTTTTAATATGAAGCAGTTCAGTATTACTATAGTAATTACTGCAATATTACAGTTTGAGATACAGTATTAACCTCAAACATTTTAAGGTCAGAAATTCAAGTTCTAAATATTAGCGAATTGATTTAAAAATATTAGGTCTTTTTTTTTCTACTTTCCATTTTAAACTGGAAAATTTCAGGTTTTTATTTTTAAGCTGCTTCTTTACAGCTTTGAAACCTGGCTTAAAAATAATGCAAAATGAAAATTCCTTTTGGGGAGAAAAAAGGAGAGAGACAGAAATCAATCCAAAAACGCCAAGAAGCGGTGGCAGTGAGAAAAACGCCTCTTAATATCACAAGATATTTGATAAAATTGCCAGAATTGGCTATTCTGCAGTTGTAATGAAAAACGAATTTAAAATGCCAAGTATTCCATGTGTTCTGATGCTCACAAATGCCCCATCTTTTAAAGAAAGAATTCCCTTAACAAAAAAAAAAAAAAAAGCAAAAAAACAGATTTTAACTAGTACTAATTCAATCACTTTCCACCTGGGACTGATCTTCTCTTGTTACAAGTATTTCCAACCAACCTACACAATGGAAAATAGAGACTCTTTTCTCCCTTTTGTAGGCATGAAGAGTTGTGAGGAAGTGGACATAAAATCCGTGCCATCCATTATATGCCACAGCTAAAGGTGGAGATTTATTTCTATGGCAAAGGGTGCATGGCAGGAAAAAAAAAAAAAAAAAAAAAGAGAGAGAGAACAGAAATGTTGGTAGCGGATTGCTGGCACGATTGTGCCTGGATGATGCTGCTCTGCACCTGGATGTTGGAGCTCTTTTGAGACTATTGGCCAGCAGAGCTGGGGTGGCCAAGAGGAGAGGGATGACTGACATTTATGATGTGCGTATCTTCTGCTGCCTGCAGACCAGGCATCTTGCTGACAGTGGAAAAATAGCTTTCCATGAGTCACTTCCAGCCTTCTTTAGTGGGCTTGAGGAGCCCATGTCCCACAAATCAAACACAGCTAGCAACTTTATTTCACTTTATGATGGTCTCAGAATGCCTCTTGAAAGAGTAAATTTTCTCATAATGTCTACTTGTATATATTCTTGGAGCCCAGTACTTGATATGTTTGGAGCTGAACAGCCTTGTGGCCTCAAATGTGTTTCAATTTGCTAATTTTATTACTGTGTTATAGTACACTATCATTGTATGTGGTATTATTACTGTCTTATAGCAATATTTAAATGGGGGGAGTTGTTTATTTTGGTGGCTTGAAAAGTTCAGCTGGACTGAAGAGTTAGCACAAACCTGGGGTCAATACAGCCATTTTTCTTAGGCTTGGAAACAGTGTAACATAAATAACCTGGGCTTTACACTTTTACTAGAGTCACAGAAATAATAAAATACATATATATTTTTAAAAGCTATTGCTTTTTTTGTTTTTTTTTGGTGAGTAGTAATCTGCAGGATCAAATAGATCAATAAAAATTTAGCACATTAGCATGGAACTGCTCACTATATCAATGTAAAGATTTGTTTGGAGCGGGATGAAAATGTCAACGCAATAGAAAGTTTTATGGGCTTTGAAGTGCTTTTGAGAATTTAAATGTCAAACCAGTTTGAGGTGCTTCAGAAGTGCTTCAGATTGAAAAATCTGAAATGAATGTATGTATATACACACTCCCATGCCTGAATAATAGCTTCACTAACATAGCATGAATTGCTGAGCTCTTTTCTGTGTGACAGTATTAGTCACACCAGACATCAGATATGTGCCTGTAAGGGCTCCCCGCTATTGCTAGGCTGCTTTATGCTGTAGTACTCAATGACTATAAATCCCTCGCTGATGTGCTCACTTTCACTCCAACACGGTGCTTACCCTAAGTGCATGCGAGAGAATTGTACTGCAATCTCAGCAGCTACCGCGCTGCACACGAGGCCTCATTCTTCTAGCTGCTTTCCCAGAGGAGCAGGACTTGTGTGATGGAGCTTTGTGCAGCACATAAACACACACACACGTATACGTGTATTTGTGGAAATATATGTGTGTGGGAGAGTCTGATGGAGCTTATATGTGTGTGTGTTTGTACATGTGGATAGATGCGTATGAATGTAGGAGTCTGTGTGAGCCCCTTCTAATAACCGTAGCAGTAATTGGTCACCTTCAGCTGATGTCAAGGGTCAGGAAGGAAGGAGCTGCAGATGCTGGGTAGTGGGGAGGGACACTGGTCATCCCTCCACCGCAGGAGAGGCAGCTCTCATCACTTACGTGGCACCAGAGGAGCTGCAGTGGAGAGGGAGGAGGAGAGAGGTCATGGAAACGCAGACCAAAGGAAAAGCCTCAGCTGGATCTCTCCGCTTACTGGACACCAGAGACGTAGCACCATAGGAAACGAGGCTTCATTAGATGCCTTGCTCAAAGAGCTGCTTGTCGTGGCACAAAGCAAAGGGTCTAAGCCTCTACCCAACTTTAAACTTTAATTCCTTTGACTTAGCTGGGATCTGCTCACATGTTAGTATTGAGCAAGTACTAGTGTTTTTTTTTTTTTTTTTTCTGAACTGGAGCTCTATGAATGTGTGTTAGCTTAGTCAGCCGAAGTAACTAAACAGTTCCTTTCCTATAAGCATTGCCATTTGCTTGAAAAGCAATGAATGGTAGATTGTGGGAACTGTATGAGAAAGTTTGTTTCCACTAAAAATTGTATGTTTCTGGACATTTTTTTTTTTCCTCTTAATTGTTTTCACTGGGGTAGACTCCATCTCTCAGTGTACTGACATTCATTCCATCTTGCAAACCCAGGCAAATAGCCAGGGATCATTTGTGGCAGGTTTTGCACTTTGGGACTCTCAAATGAAGCAAATCCTTTCTCAGCCTTAGTCATGAGGTCCCTGAGCCAGTTTTGCTGTGTGTGTGTGAAGACCAGAGACTCACTAAAGGAAGTTCATAGCTTCTTTGTTCCAGGTTGCTGCTATTTTATTTTATTTTATTTTATTTTATTTTATTTTATTTTATTTTATTTTATTTTATT
>VZSV01000041.1:4178733-4191593 GCA_013398735.1 Nothocercus julius
TCTTCTCTTCTCTTCTCTTCTCTTCTCTTCTCTTCTCTTCTCTTCTCTTCTCTTCTCTTCTCTTCTCTTCTCTTCATTTTCCAGAAATGAACACTGAAAACTCTTAACTGGAGAAAAATAAGCTTAAAAGGTGTTTTTCTCCTGATTGTAAAATTGAGGTTCTTTCCAGAATTCAAAACTTGAAGCTGACTTCCACAGTCTAGCTAAGCATAGGTCTCAGTGAGTTTATTGTCTCTCTCTGCCAGATTTTTAGCCTGGCCTCCCAAACAGAAAATTTGGAACTTCACTCCTCACTGGTGAGGGCCATAGCACCAAGTCCCAACTGGCTTCCCACCACCACCACCACCATCTAGCTTATATCATCTGCCTTTCTCTGTTCTAGCCCCCTCTACTTCTCTCTTTGTCACTGGCTTGGCTCTGTTGAACTTTAGTCAAGCTGTTCTTTACTTTTTCTCCAATTTTATTATCCACATAATTCACTTTCCCTCCTTTCTACCACCCTGGTGTTTTTTTATCATCACACAAGAGGTGTTGGAAGAGAGAAGGCCTGTTTCTTTACCTACTTGAAGTTTTCTAGATTTATGTCCTTCTTTGTCTCTTACTGCTACCATATACTCCATTCTGTCAATTTCCCTTTCCAGTGAATTTCCCCAGATGCACTCGTACACATTGACCCATTCTCTGCATACACCTTAAAGAGCTCAGGCTTTCTTATGCTTTGCCCCTAGAGACTGGATAGGGTGACAAAGTTACAAGGAAAATCTCACATAGTTTATGTAGCTGTGAACTTGTAAATTCTTCCTTAGAAGAAGGAGCTGTTCAAATGATTGTTTTTACTGCCAAAGTTCATCATATTTAATTGACATCAAGAACAGGGTCCTATGTAAAAATCTATCAATTAATGGATTTTTCCAGTATTCTCTGGATGCAAAATAAAATGTTGTGCTTTTATGCAAAAGCATTGTTAATTCCAAAAGTTTCCTCTGAATCCTTTTCTTTTGCAAATAAGGAGCAGGGGATGGAGGGAAAGGGAGATACTGGTCAGTGGCTTTGGCTAAGTAAAAGCAGTATGTCACCTGTAACACATCCATGATTATTATGTAAGATATATATCTTACAGGTGTAGCTTACATAATATATAGTTATCACATAAGATATGTTTAAAGAATATTCAGATTACAAGGTAAAGCATGCAGTAGCCAGGAAATGCTTTAACTGAGATCATGCATTGACCATAATTCATTGCCCTTGGGCATGTACAAATGCATACATGATATGTTTTCTCATGCCATGATCCCACGCTGGTATGTTTTTGTTCATCCTCCCCAGCTTCCCAAGGATTCTTGCTTTAGTTAGTACATTTCAGAGATGGTGCTATTTTAATGGTAGCTATTCAGTCTTAATTCTGTCCTTTTGGTCTTGTCAGTGGTTCTGTGGGTGCTTTTGTTTCATGATATTTAAACTCTGTTCTGGCAATAGAAACACTGATTAAATTTGGGACTTTCTGTGATGCTCCTCAAAATAGGTAGCAGAGAGTTTCCACTGATAATTTTACTCCTCTACACCCTAACATAGTAAGAGGTGTTGTTAATTCCATGTTGTAAAATGATGAAAAGAATCTTGCAAGATATCTTACAACAGGTTAGCTGTTTTGCTACTGCTTTCACCTTTTTTTTTTTTTTTTTTCTTTCAGAAAATGAGCCTGATGTAAGATCTGGTCTGTTGAGAGTTTGTTTTCATGTCAGTTTTGGGCACTTAGATGCTCACAGCTAAAGGAGGCAATTTAGCTTGCCTGTTTAAGGGTACTGGGTAATTCTTAAATCTCCAACGGAATTCATGGTCTGCACTTCTAGTTCCCTTTTACTGTCTTATTTTCTCCTGGTCAAAGATGTTAGACTGATTCCTAGTGTCTCTGTAGTGGCCAGGCAGCTCTTAAGCTCTTTCTCTTGAGCAGCCATTAGTCCCTGGCTAGTAGCAGTGATTTCAGAAAAATGCCTCTTCAGTCCCAGCTGCACAAGGTGGTACACCTTCATTACTGTTTGAAGCTTTAGGAAATTTAGTTTTGGAGCTTTAAGAAGTTGCTGTAGAAGACATGAAAACTTTGTCACAGCTTCATGACATTTGAGAGGTCTCCTGACAACGCTCACAAAGGTTTTGACAAAACAGTCAAAGATCAGTTAATTGATACTGATTCTTATTACTGCTTCTGCTAATACTGTGAATACAACTACTATTACAAACCAGCTTCAAACAGACACCTGGCATGGGTAAAAAGCTCCAAGTGAATAGGTTTGAGGCAGGCAAAAGGAGACAGATGTTTATAATAGCAAGTTTTCAAGGTCTTTAACATGATCACTCCCAAAGTCATAACTATTACTTGTTGTGTCAGCCGAGGGCCATATTTTATTTTTATTTCATGATGTTGTGATAAGTCTTTGAAAGCAGCTTGAGGTGGGACTTGTCAGAGAATTTAGGAGAAGGGTAATAGGAAAGCAATGCGGCAAAGGCATTGCAACAAAACAAGTTAGATGTTCTCTGTTAGGTATAAATAATAGAGTTTGTACATCTATCCCTTAATTTTGCTCCAAGGCAGTCTAGCATGGGTGGCTAGTACTTACTGAGTCGATCACCAGAGGTCTCACTGACCTTGGCAGCAATGTATGACTCAGATTTTCACATGGATAAACTGTTCCTGAACAATTTCTTCCGAAGTGCTGGGCACAAACTTACTTTACTTCAGGTGGCTAAGGCTTTTTTTCCCATTTTTCCTCTTTATGCTTTTTATTATTTTTACTCTTCTGTTCCTGTGTTTGTTTGTTTGATACTAAGCTATTTTATTACGATCAGTACAAAAAAGTGCTGGGCTGTTGGTTCCCTTTAGATCTCCATTAAGTTTCACTTGAAAGAAAGGCATGAGCAGGTTCCATTCTCAGTAAAGAAATAAACAGAAATACCTATGTTGAAGTGTAAGTCTTTACTGTGGTAACATGCTACAATGACTTTATTTGGGTATTTGAAAGAAAGATAAGATGTTCTACAAAGTCATTATTTGAAATAATAGCAAATTCATCAGATGATACTAACTTTTTTTTCACTCATGCTGTCACTAAGATCAGACTAATACTTGATTTTTTGGGGTGTGTGTGCTTCAACAGTTTGTTGTTGCTGCTGTTGTTGAGTTTTTTTGAGGGTTTAATTGAACATGGTGTTTTTTAAAATTCCAGACTTCAGAAGCAGAGAAAATTTTCAGTATTAAAAATGTTTCACNATATCAGTTTTGCCAAGAATTTCTAAGTCTATTTTAACATTTTTCCTAGAGGATTTTGGGGTAGGTTTGGTGTTTAATATTTGGAATCATAATCCACAGCAGATAACTTTTCAGTGGTGCTTGCTGGTTTTGCAGTGTTTTAAATGCTGTCATAGATGCTTCTTAATCATCTAGTGTTATGCAAAGAACTTCCGTAGTGTGATAAAAAAGTTAAATTATTTACTAAAACCTTACTATAACAGGTAGGTTTATAAAAGGCAGGTTTGTGGACTTAAAAGATTTCACAAGCTTTGCCTTCATTGACCTACTAACTGATGTCATTCTTAACAGTTATTTTTACATTGGATTGTATGAAATAATGTGAGGAATCTCCAGTCCTATCTTCATACTGATAACTGTTGGGAGAAGATAGCAATACTGCTGATGTGTAGTATGCATTCAAGGTTACACATTTTGTAGAGAACAGGTCCTTTTGCAAAGAAGTTACTTTTGGGTTATTTCAACAAAGTCATATAAACTTTAAAGAAGTTCCTGCCAAAGGAGTTTGAGGAGAGGGAAAGTGAAGTTAGTAAATTTCAGTGAAGAACTTTTGGATGTGGCTGCTCAAAAGACTGGCTAAAATTGTCTCTGAAAACAGAAGTAGTGCTTCCAGGTGATGAAGGAAAACTTGGACATTCTCCAGATCAAATAACTTTTGTTGGTCAAAATATCAGTAAGGAGTTTTTAATAGTTTAAATATTTATGGTTAGTGAAATAGTTCTCTAAAATACAAAGGAACTGTATTTAAAATTCTGTGAATACAGAGCTTCTGAACTGATTAATGATCTATAGAAATCACTGAAAAATACAGTGCTGGCACACTATCTTCTCTTTTTGTCTTGATTGATAAGCTTGACAGGCTTATGGGAGATGAGAAGGAAGCCGGTCTCCAGATTTCCTTTCACCACCTCTCCCATGAAGTTGTCTTTGGGATGGCAAGTGCTGGGGGTGAAGCCTGTTGCTTTCCTGTCCGTCCCATGTAGCAGGGGTACTGCCCCCCACTTGGGGCTTGATGTATATGTATATCTATGCAGCACAACTGTGAGCTTCTGAAACCAGTTCTGGTTTGTTTGTTTGATTGCTTTTCTCCAAAGTTAGTGATCTGAGAATTCATAATTCCATTTCCAGACTGTAACTTGATGCTATGGTGCTGTTTGCCGTTCAGATCTGGCCTATAAATTTTGACTAGCAAACTGCAAGGTTAGAAACCATCTCTGAAAAGGATTTCAGAGGCTGTGACCATAACAGGGCTCTGAAAATTGAACTTAACTATAGAAATCCATTAAGATCTAAAAGTCCACCTTAATTCTGTGAGCAAGATGTCACCAAAATACATACTTAATGCTTGACAAAGGGCAAATGAAAATCAAATAACATTAGTTATTAAGTGGTTATTTATATCTGCAAATATATAGTTGGCTCCTGCAATTAGGAGCTGCTATGAAGATACTTGCATCAGTTCTCAGTGTAGTTCTTAATAAGGAATGTAAGTGCAATACATGGAAATTGAAGGTTTTCCTATTTTAAGGACTAGCGTCTTTGCCTAAACTGCAGATCTACTATTTTGAAGACACCACTGACACTAAAGGCTATATTTTGTGTTGTATTTGGTGCACTGCTTGACACCATCTCTTGAGTTCTGCAAGATAACTATTCATTATTTTTAAGTTCACTTTTCATGTGTAAACAAAGGAAGGACCAATCTTTAATGACTGTATTTTTAAAATGTGCTTCTTGAATTGTTCTATGTCTAATACAAAAATCCATTACTAGTATAAGTTCTTAAATGTAGCATATTTAAAATTCAGCTTTAAGATTGTGACTTGCTGGAGATCGAAGTAAAATCTTAGCACCTCCGTTTTTTCTTATAGGTTATTTCTTTTTCCTTAACGTGCCTCTTTTCACAGGCCTTTGCCTGCTACAGATTTTCATGATGCAAGGGTTAAAAAGGCAACTCAGGGTCCATAAATCAGAAGACAGTCTTACTTATCAGAGTGCTGTTTTTCACCTCAATAGACTGCTGGTTCTGTCACTGGTGCCAGGCTCTGCCTTATCGCGTAGCCATCAGCCCTGCATAGTGGAATGCTCTTTGTTTGGATTATTTACTTCTACTATAAACAAAGATTAGAGCAAAAAATTTCAACTACGGGGCCCATGCACTGTCAAACTGTTACTGGAAAATCACTGTTGTGTGTTGCATAAAGTTTCTTGCTTTTCAAAAGCACAACTGGCAGTAGGACCTTTGTTTTTTAATACCAGAGTATTTCAGACACGCAAAGAATGATAAGAGAATGGCCTAGAGTTTTATATCTATAAAAGCTTTGTTTTATTGCAGAATCAGTTATCAGACGTGTAACACAGTGAATGTTATATATATTCAAAGTGAACTTCACAATACTGAGGGTTTGATTTGATGGATTAGCTAAGGTTTAGCTAAGATTCTTTATAGTGAACATCATACAAGTGTTTTAGGACAATTTTGTTTCAGATTAATTGATGACACATTATAGTCTTTCTTTAATGGTGTTTCAGTGTCTCCTATCTGAAATCACGGAAAGTTCAGAAGAACTGAAGCAGGAGAGTCAGTGTTTTGAGTCTTGAAGAATATTTCCATGTGTTAGGATAGCAGTTAATTCCAATACTACTTACACAGCTCACCCATACCAAATTAACCACAGCATTTATGGCTATTTATGGTAGCAGACATAACTGTAGGTGGCTTTATCTCTTAAGATGCCTGCTCAAGATGTAGGTTAAAGTCATAAAAGTATTCACCTCTGTCTGCAGTTCATTTATAGCAATTTTCCTGCCCTGATGTTCAATAATGCTTTTTTTTTTCCTGAGAATCATAATGAAACCATTACCTAAGTAACAAAAAGAGTGCAATTTGCCTTTTTGATTTTGTTAGCCTTGCACAGGAATATGTGGGTTTTTGTTGTTGTTGTTGTTGTTGTTTTGTTTTTTGTTTTGTTTTGCTTCTTTAATATTATGTTAAATCTTTGGATTCCTTAAAGTATGAAAATTTTTGATTTTCATTGCAGAAAAGTTTATTCCAATAATATATAAGTAGACATGGCAAATTATGTTGAATAAAGAGTTTGGCTTGCATACCAGAGAAACAATATAGACTCTTTTATTCATAGACTGTTAGAAGAGCTCCTTTTTGCTTCAGAGTTGAAAATTGTAAAACTCCCCTTTCTCCCCCGGAACCCATCTAACTCCCTTTTTACATAAAACCACTGGACCTTATTAAGCTTCTCCCCAAATATACTTTATGGGCTTATTGACATATTAAAATTGTATCCATATTGGTAGCACATAGATTGGCCAGTGTAATTGATTAAAAATGGTACTTAAAATATTTATAAAGCATATTGAGTTGGTGTGTATATAGATACACCACAGCGATGTCAAAAAGCATTAATAAATCACCCATTCCCAAACTGCCATGATAATATAAATTATAAATAGTCTATTATTATACAAATTATATATAGCATATTACCCATGAAAATCTTATAATCTTGTGCAGATTTAGTTTATTGACTACTGAATGATTTTGCAATGTCACAAAAGGATTGCAGAATAGAAATGACTTGGGATTATTCAAACCTTAAGAAGATGAATGCACATTTTAGTAACAATGAAATAGTGTGTTGTACTCTGGTTAAAAAATTCTCTGGGAAAGGGTGTGTTGCTATGAATATGTATTTCAATAACTATTCCACGGGCTAGATATTTTGTGACTGTGTGGGAATGTGAAGCTGAAAAACACATACCACATCCATCTGACTGAATGAAAATAATTTTCCTACCAAATTTCTCATTTTGTTGCTACCATTTTGTAAAAATCTGTACAGGTTGCTTCAAGATTGGAGATAACCATTGCCATGCTCCAGGGTAGCCACTGGAGAAATCAAAGGGGCAGAGTTATGTGGGACTACAGATGAGGCTACTGAAGGGCACGTTTCTGGGCTCAAAATGCCTCAGTCCTTAAGTTTCAGCACTGTTACTTTTGCAGTTGGAAACAGCAACCTTTCAAGCACTATGCAGGATTCGCATTTCTGTTACTGTCTGTGGAGAGGCCCTTTCTAGCCATCACGCTCTGTGTCCTACAGATGTGCAATGATCGTTGTAACAGGAGAAATTTCCTTGCAAAACATTTAGGGAGATACCGTGGATGTGGCTGTGTGTGAATAAATGATAAAATTGGCAGAGGTTACAAATGGAGTGGTATAAAAAATGGATCATTAGGAGGAAAAAACAGCTAAAACACTGTATTTTTCTTGACTTGTGGACAGTATCTGTAAACAACCTATTGTTTTTGGGTTACCACACTCAGCCCGCAAGAGGGGAAGTGGTTATACAGGCAATTGGGTAGTTTCATGCTAACAATTTTTTCTTTTGAGAAACACTGTGATTTTCACAGGTGAAAATGACTCTTTCTGAGCGCAAATGCCTTCTCCTTTCAGGAAAACTTTAAGTATGGGACTAAGGAAAAATACAAAAAACCTCAGGGACTCACGTTTTCCCATGGTGATGTTTCAGCCACCTCTTCCCACCCAACTACTCCTCCATGACTAATGCCTTAATGACTATCCCATCTTGCTTGATACAAACAGCAAAATCATGGGAGGTTTTCTCTGCCTTTTTTTTTTTTTTTTTTTCCCTCCTTTCTTTACATTTGTTCTGGGAGTTTCAAATATGCTACATCTGAAAACATTATAGAACAGAAATTTCTTACTTTGTTACTAACACTGTAAGCAGCCTGCCTGAATCCCAATACTGCATGCAAGGCTTTCTGCTCCCCAGATTAAAACCTGTGCTTCAATTTGGAAAGAGATATCAAGAATTGTCTGTCTTCTGGAAGGATGGCCAGAATGTACCTCACAGCGTTCTAATAAAATATGGAGAATTATCATGGGTGTCTTGCTAATTAGAGAATTTAAAGTTGGATCTTTGAAGGATTTTAATAGAATTAAGCAACCAAATTCCATTGAATTTCAATAACAGTTACAGGGTATTCACACTGCTTACTTTAGATATCTAACACAGATGCCTACATTAGGAGCTTTGACTGCCTAAACTGGGGAACGGCAATTGAGATCACCTAAGCTAGGTGCCTTCAGTTAAGTAATGTGAATGCCTGATTTCTCCAAGGCTCTTTTGATTAATTATGATAATTTTTTCTTTTGTAGTCCTAATAAATTCCTTCCAGAGCCCCAGATTTCCCCAGGCCATGTAACTGGAGACTGGTGGGGATTTCTAAATGCTTTCTTCAATGCTTTCTTTTTTTTTTCTGAGAAATGGGGAGTAGATCAGAAGACGTAACTCTGTGCAAGTTTCTCCCACCCATTTTTGTGCTCTCACATGTCTTGAACTGGACAAGCCGGCATATTGTTGGCAACTTTTTGATTGTCCATGTCTTTCTTAAAAAAAGAAATATGTAGAAATATTTAATTAATTAACTTTATTTCACAATTTTGCAACTAACTTAGATATTAAAAAAAAAAAAAAAAAAGCCTTTCCAAAGGAAGGAAAGTTTTATGGTCAATAGTACAGTGGACCTCTTGGAGTCATTTGAGCAGGATGCTGAATGTTGATATCTACTGTCTGTTTAAATTCATCTGCATGAAAGCTGACTTGAAACAAAATGTACTATACTTCCTCGGGAAATTTTTGGAGCTATTATGGGGCAAACCTACATAGTGACATATTCGTTTCAGACAGTGCTGCAGGAGAATGCTGTTTTTTCAAACCTGAAATAACCAATAAATGCCTTTTGGGCTGGCTCCCTTCTCTCTCAACTCTTAAGATTGTCATATTTCAGAAAATGAGCAGCTATGAATCTTATGTTTCTTTTGTATGGCGGCTTTTGATCAATAATTGTGACTTTTAAGACGGAGGTAAATATTTTTTCTTTTTGAAATCTAGGCCAGAACAAAGCACTTTGAACTGGCAGAACATGCTTAAAACACATAAAGGGATAGCTGTTGGCTGATTTCTGTTTATATGCACAGAATGTAGATCTGCAGGTGGCTCTGTAGACAAGAGCACGCAGTTATACAAAAGAATCAGGTTGTATAGTTAAGCTGCTTTGGAAGTAGTGGGAACACAAAAAATAGGACTTAGAAGTAGTAAGTTTTTTAAGTGAAGGATTTAGCCGGTACAATGTTACCCCAAACAGGAAAGCAGACTTTTTGTATCAATCAGTCAATAAGAACAATATGTGAATAACTGGGAGAAGGTGATGGAAAAAATGATCTTGGACAGCATCAGCCTTCAAGGTGCAAGAACGGAAAAGTGATCCAGTGCAGATGATGTGGCCTTCTCAAAGGGTTTAGGGAAAGATCTGCATGTTGCAGAAGTTAATTTCAGCATGAGACCTTTTTTCTCTCTCCTTTAAAAACCTAATCTCTCCACAGTTGCTGAAAGGGTTTAAGAAAAGAGTCATCAAATATGTTTGGGGAAGGAGTTGGAGGACCAGGGGTGATCCTGTATTAAATGAAACATGACTGGTAGTAAAATCTCTACAAGCTCTTTATGTTTGTACGTTCCTTGTTCCATGATTTTGGTTTACAGGGAGATGTAGATGGTTTAGCAGTTCCCATTTGATTTAAGTCAGTTTAAACAGACAGGTACTTCAAAATCTAAAACCAGTTATTCAGAGAGCAGAGGCTTATGAGCAAGCCTCAGTTTGTATCCCAATGAAAAGGAGCCAAGGCTTGAACAGCATCTGAGCTCACCGTTGGCCCTCATCCCTTCCACAGCTCGGCAGTGCAAAGAGACTGGTTCACGCTGTGGCAGGTGGTACAGAGAACCTGGAGTTAATATTTATTACAGCACCATAGAGTATAAGGCAATGATTTACTCGGATGATTTCCATTCTTTGTAGTAGTATATCCCAACCATTTGACTTACTGCTGAGACATACTCAAGAAGTTGGGGAAGAGTTTTTGTGAAGTTGTCAACAGCCACGTTATAGGACTCCAAATGAAAACCTGGCCTGTAGAAAATAAAGGATATCAATATAAACAATGCATTTTATATCTGTGCAGTGGCCTTCACACAAAGCAAGAAGTAGGAGTTCATCTGGAGAATGGGTCATAAATAGAATATAGTATCCAACCCGTCAAGAAAGAGAAAGTGTTATTTTTAAGTACAGCTTGAAGTAATATTCACTTGTTTCTTTTTTTTTGCGGGGATGGGGGTTGGGGGGTTTTGTTTTGTTTTTTCAGGATAGGACTCTGCAGAGGTTCAGTGCTCTCTTTGGTCTTATTTGAATGGTATTTTATCAGCCAGACAAAATAATATTAAACTATTAATATCATTCTGCTAAAACAGATTAGAATAAAGATTTAATATTCTACTTTCTATGAGGAGCCTGATGCCCACCATGTAGTGCTGCAATAAAATGGAAACAAATGAGCCAGCTCGAAGTTATGACTCTCCATGGTTTTTAGGTCTCTCATACATTTTTATAAAACATATATGAGAACTTCTGAATTGTTAAATTGGGTTATTTTTTTTTAAATGAAATTGTGCTCCAATATAGATCTGCAGTAAAATTCTACATGCAGCTTCATTTGCGGTATGAGGTAGAGCACTTCAATAATGTGAATGCCCAGGCTACTGAGTAGAATTTAGAAATAAATAATTCTTTTACAGTAAGTAATTATATGCTATGATAATGATGTGTTGTTTAATCAGCAAGTTGCAAGTCTTGCAGGTTAAATAGCCTAATGAAAAAATAATCATGTTTCTGGATATGAAGATTCTAAAAAACATATTGGTTTATGTCAACTCTAGTAAGAATTTGCTGAAGATAGGCATACCAGAAGCAAGTTAAATGTAGCTCCTAGTGTTCACAGAAGTGTAAATGGAATGTCTTACGAGTAATAAACATGAAACTCACTTGAGTAATTATGGTAAAGATTTGCCTTGGGTTCCATGCATCAAGCTGAAGAAGGAGTTCATCATCTTCGCCAATAAAATTATTATTTTTCATCACATAAGGCTATCATAAGTTTGGGGATTTTGTTGGATTTTTACATGACTGAATATTCATCTTACTAAATGTCTTACCCTTTGAGACAGCAAAAATTGTCCTAAGAGAGGGTTATTAAGGAACTACCACTATCTCTGGCGATTTAACTTTAGCTCTTGGCATTCTTTGCCTTCCAACAGCATTGTAAATGCTGCTAGTTTATTTTTACTCCGAAGCTCACTTTGCATCAGAACAAACATCCCTAAAATGCATTAGCCTCACAGCAAAGGAGTGGAAACCTATGAAGCAGGAAGCCTGACATGGTCTTCAGGGAAATCTTGAGTGCTTTTGGGAATGATTTATTTTCAAAGGGCTTAAGCGAAATCAGCTCCAGAAAAGATATGAATGTTTCAGGGAAGGTGTAGGGAAAAGACAGTGTGGCTCCAGCATGGACTTTGCCTTCTACAGATAATTTCACTGAAACCACAGAACACACCTTCGTATTTTTACAGGCATTTATTTACAGAAGAACTCAGGTTATCAAGACCCTATTAAAAACTGTAAGATGAGCGAGTCTGCAAATATGAATGTTAGGCAACTGATGAGATGAACCAAGTGTAACTGTAATCATGGGATCCTTGTACTTTCAGGTCAGTAACTTTAGAGGGACAACAGGCTGAGTTTCAGAGATGGGAGGATGCATTATCAGACAGGCGGTATTGGTCTTGTGTCAGAGCTCCCTGCTGCAGGGTTGTGTCAGCAGCACAGTTGTTCCTGGCAAAGAACAGGGCAAAGTAAGTGGATGCTGCTCTTAATTAGGAGTGATACCTGAGGACACATGCACTGCATAGGTAAAGAGCAAATGCCAGAGAGTCCATTGTGTAGCTAGGAGTCAACACCGTGCAAGCATGAGCATTTCTCCCTGTGCCAGGAGGAGCATGAATTTTACTGCACAGTTCTAAGACGGCCTGTGTCTCTCTTCCCCTTTTCTTTCTTCCTTTCTTTTAGAAGCCATCAGTCAAGCCAGAAGAGTTTGCACCTTTTTGCACTTTTTTTTACTTCGCAAGTGGGGTTCACAAGTTCCAGACTGCATTTTTTTATGACTGTGCAAATAAGTCATTTAATAGTATTTCTTTAAGAAAACAAAAAGCATAAGTGGGAGATTGAATTTATTTTTCAGAAGTATCTTAGCCATTTTGTAGTTTACATCCTGTTTTCTATTAGTGAGAGTGCAGGTCCTAAAGCTAGGCTTATTTATGTCTTTTGACAGTTTCTTGTCAAAAGAAACTGTCTTGTCTGTCTGTATCTTGTCTTGTCTGTGTCTTTTACCTCTATGGATAAATAATCTGAGGATGGGTGTTTTTCTTCTTGACAGACATGTGCCTTCATTCTCTCCCTTCTGCTTTCAGTAGCAGTTGTTTAGGACAAAGGTAACTTAACTCTTCCTGACTCTTGTCTTTTTCATCTCTGTGTAAATGATGTTTCCCAAGCGAACTGGTAATTGCTCCATCCTTGCAAGTGGGGCAGAGCATGTTCTTTGGACCAAATGTTGTCTGCCTCTAATAC
>VZSV01000041.1:4191773-4249323 GCA_013398735.1 Nothocercus julius
AGCCTTACAGAAACCCAATTACTGAGCTCCTAAGCTATTCCCATGTAGCTCCTAAGATCATAATTACTCCCTAAAAGTAGAATTTGAAAATTGTTAGCTTGGGAGAGAAACTAGCAGGTGTTACAAACCTAAAGGTGGTTAGACTCCTCTGCAAGTTTCTTAAATCCTTTTGCTACTACTTTCCTTAGTCATATCTCTGTATTTACTGCTGCTTTAGATTACCATATGAAGTTTAATGCTGGAAAGAAAATTGTGCAAGGAGATGACCCGACACCAATGTGTGGTTCTGATCTACTGGATCAAATGGTGAACAAACATAACGTGCAGATTATGAACGTGTAGAATACATGACTTGAAAATTATAAAGATTTTCCCTGAAGTCTAGTGGAAATGCTATGGTGCTAACCAGATCTTATATATGACGCCCAGAAACTTCAAATATTTATTACAAGAAAAGGTGGAGGTATTCACAGCTCATTTACAGCCGTTCTTCCAACTCCTATATGCATGCATGTGCCAGCATGTGCTTATGTGTATTCATATACACAAGAAAATGTATGTTTTCTTTTTATAAAATGCCTTGCTACCAATTTAGAAAACTCTGTAGTTTGAAATTATTAACATTCCTGGAAGCTATTTGATGGTTTGCTGTACTCATGGTATGAATTTTGTGCAGCAGTTAAATAAAGTGGACATATGATATTCAAGACAATAAACAGAATCAGCTCCGTGGCTCATAATGGAATGAGGGCTCCAAGCTCTGGTTCTTTTGAAGTATACATGGATGACAAGTAGCAAGATGTTTCTCACTGTTGGTGGATGAGTGAGCTGGAGTGCAAAGTTCTGCAATGCACATGGTGTTTTCTAACTTGGAGTCTTAACATTAAGACTCCAAGTTAGACTTCACCCACAATACTGTATTGATATTCATTTAAAAGCCTTGATTTGTGTGAGCTTTTAGCATTATGACCACAGTCTTTTAACAGTGCTAGGGAAATGAATGAATTTTCACCACTTAATCTTTTCATAACAAATTTGAGTTCATAACTTTCTTTGCATTTTTTTTTTCAGTAGAAAGTGGTGTGTTCTGAACTGTTGATTTCTAATTGTTTGACTAAATTATTAGTTTAGGACTTGGTTTTCTAGAAAGGAACTTAAAAAAAAAATGGAAAAAGAAAACTCAGTGCTAAGTGCAATGAATTTTGAGCCATGTGGTTGTGTTCACCCTTCAGCGGATTAGGTGTGTTTGTGCATGCAAAAGAATTTTACTAGGTAAGTAGTGGCTTGTTTTTTTCCCTTAATATTTAAGAATTCCAATGATCTTATCATCTGGACATGCATGTACCATGATTTCAAATTGTGACATGTGACTCATGAAGCATGCAGATTCCTTAATATGTTTTGCAATTGTGTATTAATAAGCTTACGAAAGCTAAAATATCCTCTGTGATTTTGCCAATTTGCATCTTCCGTATTGTCCAATCTGACCAAAGCCTATTAGAAACTAAGTCTTCTTCAGTCAAGCATTACAGTCCTCTTTTCATTGTAACCTTCACGTTGACTGCTACGAACCCTTTAGATCCTGTCAAAAACCTTGTAAAAGTAAGCTTTACTTTGTGTAGATTTTCCATGAAATTAGGATTTTTCCTTAAAAGCAGTTACTAAAGTCTCATTTCATAAAGTCTATGATTTGTTACAGTTGGAAAAATTAAATTTCTTCCACAGCTTTTTGCTGTGGGAAATTTACAACCTTTGTGTGCTTGTCTGCAAATCTAACCTACTTCTCTAATAGTTAATACCTCAAAAACTTGACAAAGCTTTTAGAGATTAAAATTGTCATTGTAGAGATAGTTTTCAATGTGACATAGTAGGGATACTGTATATAATTGTCCAGTAGGATGATTTTCACCATAGACATGAATGAAATAGCTTAGAATTTCTTGATTATAATAATTATATACCTATAGTCATATATAATTATAAACCTCCAAAAGTGAAACATAGGTATTTTCAGAGCTAAATGGTTGTCTTTGCTGGTTAACTTAAAATTATTCAACAAAAACAATAGCTTAAAGACTTAGGACCACAGATAAGCAATATCTGGGTAGGAAGACATCTTTTTGTTTTTCCCTAATGGCTGAAGTAATTTAAAAGTGCAACTTTGCAATTAATGCTTTCTTGACTTAACTAAGCACAGTTGACCAGAGGTTCCATAGCGAAGTGGTCACCCAGAGAAATCTTTCACAGTTTTGTGATTGCAAGTAATTAATGATACTGCAGTGTTCACAAGACATGGTATAGGAAAACTCATGAATTCTGCAATAATGTTAATTATTTGCCACAGGCTGTAGTAAAGATTTAATGACAGCCACTGTCGACCAAAATATACTTTTAAAATAAATCTGTTAGTTTTCAGTAACAGTCCTTTTTTCCACAAAGTGAGAACATTTTACATTTTTGAGATATGCAAAATGTTGCCACACACATCGTATAGATACATTTACCACTGCTCTGCAAACATATGGGAAGTATATGTTTTGTTCCCTTACGGGCAACTTCTTCAGCTCCACTGTATTTCCTGGAACCAGAACAGCCTCTTTAAGAAGAGAAAAAAAGGGCAGCATACTGTGTATGCCAGTTAGCTCTGTTTTTTAACACATGATTATTTTATTGGGGTGTACATTAATTAATCCTGAAGTAAGATCCTGTGTGACATTCAAAGTTGTGTTGAGTAGCGCAGAGTTTAAATATTTTAGTTTTACAACTCTGTTATGCTGGCAGCAAACAATAGTGTCTCAGTGAAGTCAGCATATGAACGCTGCTTGTGATGACATCTGGAAGGCTTGTTTTATCTATAAGCACAGTTGTAGACAAATGAAAGCAGACAGATGTAAGGCTGGTGTGGCATCTTTGCCTCAAGCATTCTCTGGCTGTACATTTTCCAGTGTGTCAAAAACAGGGAGCTTTTTTGTGGAATAAAAACATCCTGTCACATCTGTACACCAACTACTGTGCTGCCTTCTCTGAGCTCTGAGGTGTAAAATGGCAGATATTGTTCAAAATTTAAGACAAAGCCAAATTTCAGAATGCTGAGAACTACCTGAGTGTTTGGAGTATGAGTCACTGTGGGACAATAAAAAGCACAAATTATGGGATTGCACTGCCAGTCATATTAATACTGCCTGGTAGGGGAATGGTGCTGGTGTTATGGCAAGGTTACGCAAATATTTCTGAGAGTGCCTTGCACACTGATATTTCATTTAAATAATGAATGTGTTTGAGGGATGATGGTACCAAATTCTCTTTGAACAGCAAAGTCTATGAACACTTCATCCTTTAGAAAGCGTAGCCCAAGCCTGTGCACAAGGCACACTCTTTATGTGGAGTGACTCTCTTAACAGGCCGGGTGCTTTTCTGTGTAGATTAATTTTCTGAAGAGAAAAATACTATGTGTTTGCTGGAGATAAGCAGGGAGGCAAATGTAGGGATTATTGTGTGAGAGTTTTTAATTTTTATTTTTTTGAATGAATTGATTTGCTGTAGTTTTCACTGGGGATTTTAGCTGATACAAGCAGTGAAACTCACTGCACCTGCCATGGTGCATGCAATTCAAGCATGAGTCTCTGGAGGTTCATGGATGAAATACTCCATCCAGTGTAGGTGTCATCTAAGCCTTTGCTAATTATGTTTAAATGTATTTTTTAAAGTATTGGGAATTCTGGATAGAATACAGCCCCTGCTAGAAAAGGTTTCCATCAACTGTATCCTATGCTAAGCAGAAAGCATAGTGAGCATTCACAGATTTGAGTCAAAACAGCAATACAAACTGCAAAGTGAAAAGGTACAAGCAAACAGGAAAGCAAACCCAGAGTACCTTCCTGACACTTTCGGCTTTCTCAGTATCCTTTGCCTGAACAGCATCTGGCTGCTTTCCATTACAGTTTGCTTTTCTGCTGTGGAAGAATCAGTAGCAAAAGGTGGTGAAGTGCACAAGTTTTTTAGTAATAGAGAATCATTACGCTATTAACCTGGGAAATGCACGGTTGTCCATTTCCTGTTTGTCCCCACCGCAGTACCATCAATCTATTCAGAGTGCTTTGTATTCAGAGCCCAAGGGCCCCCGATAAGTGCCTTTGTGTATATAAAATGGCACTTTTTTGTTTTACATGCTGTTAGCATAGGGCAAAGGAAGTGAGTGTGTAATCGCATATGTACAGCAAATAGCCATTTGTACCTGCAAGGAGCAAATGGGCCCACTCAGATGGATTGGTTGGCCTTTAATAGCACTTGAGTGAGCGGGTAGGCAGACAGAGATGTACCTGTTACACCAGAGACCTGAGGCCCTTGTACCTTTGCATGACTTTTCACTTAAAAACTGCTGTTTGTGGTTCAGTGGCTCCATCACTCTATTTGTGTGCCTCTGCTTATAAGACCATGGACTGCTCCTCAGAGTCCTGCTTTCTAAAATTTTAATGCGGTAATGCTGACCCCTTGGTAATGTTCCCATATTGGAAAGCACATTAGCCTTAACTTGAAGGATGTAGTTTTAACAGCCAGCAGTAAATATTTTACTTTGTTCTTCTGAGCATATTTTTGTCTGTTTTTTTTGTTTGTTTTTTTTTTGTTTTTTTAATGTCCAAATTGTAACAGAAGTGGCAAATCCTATAGTCTGATCACAGAACATAGTTTCAGAGCCACTAAAATTTCATATCTCATCACCTGCTTGATTTGAGCTAATGAGTAAAGATGGAAAGTTAGATAGAGCTGAAGGTACATGTATCTGCACAGAGACATCCTTGGTAACCTATGCAAAGGAAAGGATTAGAACTTATTTTCTGTGGATTTTTTTGCTATTATAGAAATAACTGTGTTGCACTATTTTAGCAAACATTTTCACTTTTGTGGTTAGTATTTCAGGCTTTTTTTATATTTCCAGGATAAGAAAAAATAGACAAGCGTGTTGCTTTGACCTGAGTATCATAGGTTGAAAACCTAGTGAAAATCCATCTCAGGCCAGAACTACTTTAATTTGCTTACAATTGACTGATCTTTTACTTCCAATACAGTAGATCAATTTTTTCCTGTTTATTATTTTGACTGTTTTTTTGTGGGCTTAAAAATATTTTTGAAGTCCCTTTTCTGTAGCTTTTTTTTAGGGTCTCTCACAGATAACTGGCATTTGATTGTAGCTGAACTCTTGCCTTTTTTTTTTTTTAATGGTTTTGTGTGTTTTGTTTAATTATGGTAACATTCAAAAAAATAATATCATAATTAGTATTCTAAATGAATTCATTATTATTATGGATTTGAATTTGACAATTTTTCTCACATTGTATAAAGTGTTGTATCATATATAATTTTATCCACTCTTTGGTGACTTTCAGAGAAGCACAGTTTGGTCTAGAGGAATGAGAAAAGCTGAATCTAGTCATTCTATTTTGCTAATTGTTGACAGTAGGCTACGAGCTTAAATCATATCATCTTTAACACCCATATACTGTTAACGTTTTAATTCCTAGCCCCAAACCTTTGAATTTAACTTGGTTTTCCAATCCCTTATTATAAATCTCCTAAATAAAGTTGCTTTGTATTTCTGCTGCAGGAGAGACCTATTGGTAAAAATCATAAGATGGTTGTGGAAGCTGAGAGGGGCTTAGTTTGGAACTCATTGCCAGCATATTCCAAAAACCTGGCATAATTCAGTGATTGACAGCATCCTTTAAGGACGAAATCAGAGCTGTGGCATGGCAGATTCTGCAGCTTGTAGTATAAAAAAATTGGTAGGGGTATGTGGGCCATGCTTGATATCTCTCTGCCCACACTTGGATCTCACTCATTGCAGCTTTATGCATTGCAGTTTTAGTGGCTTCTGCTGAGCTGAGTATAAATGAAATCAGAACCTGACCCAGAGCCCGAGTGTAATCAGTTTTACCTCTAGCTGGTGCTACCTTTCCCTTACTACTAATGTGCACAACAACAACAAAAAAGCACTCAGTCATTATGACTGGAGTCGGAGAATTTGTGAAATGTGAAAAAAAAAGTCTTCTTGGTCCATGAAACCAAACTGTGCATTTAATTTGCTTTTGTCATCTCTGAACACCAAGAGTAATTTTTAATTTTTTCTCAAGAGAAAGACAATTTGCTATATAGCTTTAGCTTTACAGAAGGGCTGGCAGGGAGCTTGAAAATTGCTTACGCTTTGTGTATTGTAGTAAGAGAAAATTTTATGCTAGTATTTGAGGAAGTGTAAACACACAGGCAACACACACACCCTTTCCGACCATTAGTGTATCATGTTTTTATTTGCTTTATAGTGGAGTGAAACTAGCACTCTGTCTTCATTCGTGCCCTCAGTTTTGTCTTGCTCAGCTCAGCCGGTAGCTGTCAATAGTCTGGGAATGGTATTTCTTCTCCTTTATATTAAGTGACAAGTTCTTTTTCTTACTGCTGGAGTAGATTTATCGTAATACATAATGTGATCATTCTGGTGGTGCAAAACCACAGTCACATCCTTATGAAGTGCGCCAGTGCAGTCCACCAGCATCCTTGGGGCTAACTTAGGTCGTGTGCTTCCTCGTCTAAAAAGCACCTGTACAGGAGACGATTTGCGCTTATTACATCTAACAGTTCTTTCATCTTATAATTTGCATTAAAAGATGTTTTTAAGCCTAACATTCTGTGTTCACTGAAGAGTAAAATCAGGGATCAGTAATAGACTATCCAGAGAAAAGGTAGCAATTTAGAATCTTTTTGACTTCTAAGTTTTGGTGTCTTCCTTGTCGGCTTCCACAGCTTCCACATATTTTCGTTCTGATTTCTTTTCCCTTGTGCAGGCATAAATCAGCACAACTCATATTTACATGCATCTCAGACTCAGAAATTCCTGTGTCTTGTAGAATTTCAAAAANAAAAAAAAAAAAAAAAAAGAAAAAAAGCACAGGTCTCTGTAAGGGTGTTGGTGTTGAACAGAGAGTGTATGGAAGTATCCTATAAGTCATTCATTTCCTTTTGTGATTGGCATGTACTTCATGAATAAGTATATGATTTTTATTGTATTTGCCACGTTTCTGTTGCTGTCCTGAAAATTTTGGGAAAACATACTCAAGGCCAATCCACTTTGTGCAGAAAGCACACAGTGTGCTTTCACTGTGTCAGGTGTGGGAGAGTAGGTGGCCAGACATAGCTAGAGAAATACGAAGAAGGAAAGTACCAAGGCAGGAGGAAAACTAAGGAGAAGAATGAGGTACCAGAGGTTTATATATCACAATATTGCTATTATGTTTGTAACCAATCTTAAGTAAAACTATTCAATTAGGTCGGCAATTGGTCCACTTCAAGTTGGAAATGCTGGTAAGAAGGTTATTACATTAATAAACTGAGCTTATTTCTTATTAATTAATTCATTATTTATCTGCATTGCCATTTACTTTGTGCCACTATAGTGATTGTTTTAAGCCTGTCTAAAAACTAAAACTACTTGGACATTATTTTTGCCCCAAATGAGCATGACCTCTTCTTTGCCTTAGGAGTAGACCCTGCCATGTCTGTAGCAAGGGATCTTTAGCTTTTCCCACACGGAGATGTCCTTCATGCAGAATAGGAATATTGAGGAGAAAGTGCTAACTCTGATCCTTTTTATGGACTGGATCTAATTCAAACTCATCTGTTTCATGGAGAGAAGGAAAGCAAGAAGGCATGCACTGTTGTGAATGTGACATTGAACATGATTTCAAAATAAGTCTCTCTGGTTTGCCTTACTGACAGTGGTATTTCATTCCAGAGATCATGCTTACTTTAGTTTTCATTGCTTTAGTTTTCATTGCTTTACTTTTAAAATGTTTATTAGCCCTATTGCCAGGCAGTGGGTACAGACTCACTGGGACCAGAAGATGCTTTTGATCCTTTAAGAATTCTTAATTGGTTTTGTATGATACATTTGGCAAAAGAGTTACCCAACCCCATTAATACAGAACTGGTAAGGAAATGGAGAGCAATGATGGTAAAGATTGTTATCAGAGAAAGGGTAAATACATTTGGCATATATCCTTCTGCTTCATTATTTGCACGCAAATATCAGTATGACTTGGAGAAGGAGCGTAGGAGAACATTTCACCATGTGTCCTCATAGAAGAAATTACTTCCACTTAAATTTTGGATAAGGCTTCAAACATCAGAAGATTTTTATATTTATGAACCCCAGCAGTCTCTTCATAGGGAATATTGCAATCAAAATTACAGTATAAAACCTATTGCAGTCCCTTTTAAGTTTCGGAAAAATAAATTCTGATACTTTGAAAATACTAATATTTTTCTAGAGCGAATAAGAGCTGAAAATTTGAAGCAATTTGAGTTATTTTCAGTAAGAAGAGATTTGAAAATAATAAGATTAAATTTTTATTGATTAAAGCACAAGAAGTAAGAGTTTTCGAAGTCAGTGAAGATAAAGTGGTATGTGGAGACCTTGGGCATGGAAAAAAATGTTTCTTTATAAAATGTGTGTTAATAAGGAAAGACTTCAAGGTCATTTACGTAACATTAGCAAATTAGCTTTGAGGCTGTATCTCTGTTTTTTGGAAGAACAGCAGCAAGTGATGACATCTGTCATGCCAAGGCGCATGTGACGTTGAGCCCTTTATGGCAGAGGGGCAGGTTGACTCGTTCTTCCTATTTTCACCCATACCAAATTGCCATATAGGCTCTGCATAGTGGTTGACTCGGGCCCAAAGAATATGAGTCTAAAAGAGCAGGCTATTCCATGCACACAGCAGAAAACTGTGCATTTAGCCTCAGAAATAGCTTCTGTGTTCTTCTGTGCTGATCCAAAACTAATCCACGTGTGTACGCTTGTTTCCTAAGGCTTTGCTAAGGCCAGATTTCACCCGTGAGATTTTTAGCATGTTGTTATTTTGTAAAATATTTAGAAATACTTTCCAATATTTACTTGAATTAGTTCTACTTGTCCTGTTGTATATTTTTCATAGATTTTTTTTTCCTATTGTAATCTTGACTTTACATTAGAAGTATTTTGACTGTTGTTTTAACAAAGGATTTGTGGTTGTGTTTTCATGTAGAGGTGCTGCAGAAGGCAAGATGAGAACATGAAAAAAAATGTAAGATCTTACACAATTTTAAAAATAGCAGACTAAAAATAGCACCTACTATATTCACATAAGAGAGAACAATATTTCATTAGAGAAATTTTTAATTCATGAGATCTTCAGTGGTTAAAAAAAAAGAAGAACAAGAAGAAGAAAAAAATCACTTTTGAGGCAAGTTTCTGACACTCATTTTACAAAATAGCGTATCCTACAGTTGTGATGCCTGTGAGAAGTAAGGTGGAAAGGTCTATAATTCTGTTCTACGAGATAACAAGATAATCAGCTATCTGTATGGCTTGAGTAGCACTAGGTCAGCACCTACCCAGCCTTCCACACAGCGAAAATGAAAGATAAGCTGCAGTTGAAGCAAATCATCTAGGTGTTTAAGAGATCTCAGATTTGAAGACCTGCTTCAGTCTTCAGATTTTGCTTTGGTAAAAAGCAGGTCAGCCATCCAGTACATGATGTTTAAGCTGTCTTTATAATGACAGCTGTAGCATCAGCAATTGGATTGCTTCAGGAATGGAGCAGCAATAAGTATTATAATACTAAATGGTGGAGAAAGTTTTTTTAAAAAAAGCAATTTTAACATTAATTTTAAAATCCTAATCAGTCACTACTGAGTTAGATTTCTTCTGTATATGGAAAATCCAGATGCTAGTGTATGCATGTGATTTTTGTGCTTGGGCTTTACGTACTCACATTTGCAAGAGAAATACAAATTTAGAGCTTTAAGATTCAAATTGTAGGATATCAAGCAAATGAACTCTTGATCTAATGTGAAAAAAAATGTTATCAGGACATTTAAAAGTACAGTGTTGTGCTTGAATCCTGTTTCACTGAAGCCTGTTTTTTTCAACATTTTGGTAATAAAGAGATATGCTAAACTGACTCTCACTTTCTGATTTAGATATTTTTTTAGAGAGGAATGTAGGTTGCTACATTGTCTTTTTCTGCTGCCACCCAAACTGTCAAGAAACATTTAACTTTATGGTAAAAATGAAATGCATCTTACAAAAAAACTGCACCCATGTCAGTTGCTTATTGAAACTCCAGAACAGGGATAAGATGCCAGTTCTCAGGAGCAGAGTAAACGTGAATGGTGTTTCTTTCAGTGTGTGGTGTGGCCAAGAGGAGTATTGCTGGCTTCCTAGCAGGTTCATCTGGCCAGAGCAGTTTGCAGTGAAGGGGCTAGGCTGTAAGACCAGGGAGCACCGGCAGAGTCCAGCGAGTAGGTGCGAAGCGCCTTATGTCTTGTTAGGAGGCTCATCTGCCTGTCAGGGAGAAATGATGAGCTACGATCATCGGGCTGATCTGCAGTGTGGGCCAATTAATACACTTCTTCAGGATCTCCATTCCTCCTGTGATTCGCTCGCAAAATCTAAGCCCAAAAGATACACGATTTTACAAAACCAAAACCACCCATAGCTTTACTCCTCTCTGGTGACTGAAAGAGCTAATAACAGAAAATGAATTTAAAGGATTTATAGGGAGATAGCATTGAGAAACAGCTCCCAGTGTAGCTCTAGGAGTCACAAGGCTATCAGTATTCTGCTGTCCTCCAAGTTCTCACTGCAGTACGCTACAGGCTTTAGAGACGGCTCTTTCCTTACGAGCAGTTGCTCTTAGCGTAGCTTTCTCTGTTGCATGGTAAAATATTCCCAACATGCATCCTGAATTGCACTGAGGAATGAGGATAAAAGACAATGTTTGATTTATTAATTTCTAGTGGATTAGAACTACAAATGTTTGCTATGTTTTTAATTTGAGAAGTAGAGAGAATCACAGCAGCTTTTAATTATACATCTTGTGTAATGCAGCCCTGAATAGAGCAGAGCAAAATTAAAATTGTGGATCAAATGCTAAATCTGAGTAGTGACTGAAGTGAGCTGTAGTGTAATGCTAATGGTTTTGCGTCTTCCTGGCATTATGTCAATAATAGCTCTAATCACATTAAATAGAGAGCCCATTAGCTTATTCTCTTCAGCAGCATGCACCATAGCAACCTATTGTGAGCCTTGAAATAACTTTTGTCATAAAATTTCTCTCGAAAGCGTTGATGTCTATGAGCTTAGGAGAAGGGTGTGGTTTAAACAACATAATTAAAAAATCTAACCCCCCCAAAAAAAAGTAGAGAAGTCTTCTCTGTATCACCTTAATTAAACAGCAGTTTGCTTAATTTAAGAGCTTGACATTCTACCCACTGCCTGCTGATTTAGGTATTTTTTTTAGCGAGTCTATGGCAGTTTTGTGAAAGAGACTTTTCTTATCTGTCTGTACTTGAAAAAAATACCTTTGATAGAACTTCATCTTAAGGGCAAGAACCTTCTTTGTCAGATTTATTAAATGATTTTTATGCCAATGCATTCCAGCAGGTAGCATTGCTCTTATGCTGTCCTATATGCATAGAAAAACAGCAACCATATTCACTTGTCTTCACCTACCCCATGTCCCTTTAGCATCCCTTTCAGAATTTACCAGAAATACATAAATGTTTATTTATAACTGTTAATCTTAAACAAAATATATATATATATTTGCTTAGTCAGCTCTATCTGCAAAATTCAGATTTTGCGAAATTATTTTTGAAAAACTATAAGTTGAAGGCAATAGATGTTCAAAATTTACAATAGCCTTAATCAGGTGAAAAAGCAAAATTCTGGTCACAGATACTCATACATCTGTCATGAATACTTCTGTAGAAACTGCAGATTTTTATATCTGATGGTCAAATTTGACCACTGCACCTGCAGCCCCCAAGCTGGCTCAGCTCGTCAGCATCTGGCTTCCTCTGTCTCCCATCACAGGCTCCTTGTCATGGCTCATACAAGCTCTTTCTCCTCTCTAGCTTTTGCTCCCAGAAACAGTTGGCACTTTCTTGGTGTCTCTATTTCTTTTCAGGTCTCAGCTGAAAACATTCCTTTTACCTCTTAATTTCCCTCTCTGCTATTATTTACAATATTGGTGTAACACTAGGATGTAAGTCCACGCAACATTTTAGGATATAGCTTGCTTGAAAAATGCTATTCTAAATAAAACTGTATTTTATGTCTGCACAGAGAACTATATCCTGGGTATCCCCCTAACATGTCTATAAATCATTCACAACATAAGTGCCTGATTTCATTTGATGCCAGTTTTTGTTTCAGTTCACTGGTTTTGTAAGATATTTTATTTTTGTTGCATCACAACCAGTAAACTACCAGGCCACTGAGATATTTGCAACTTACCCTATGTATAGCAAGAGACCAACTGCTGTAGGGAGAAAATACCATGTTTAGGCATTTTCATTAGCTTGCTGAATCTTCAGGGCAGAAACAGACTCATTTAGCTATGTGTGATGAAATTCTGCAAAAAGTAGCAAGAAAGTAGAAGAAACAGCAGACACCAAGGAACTATGAAGGCCTGATGTGGTATTCATTTATACCTGCAGTCTCAGTTACTGTAGCTGACCTGGTTTATTCCAGATATATTATCCATGTATGTATTAGCAAGGCTAAGTTATTGCTTAAATCACACCAGTTTAGATTACCTAAAACTTTTAAGTCATTTGCACATACCTTGCAACTGACAGAGATGCAGAACAAAGGCAATATTTTGTTTTAAATTAAATATAGACTGTTTCGTATGTGGCTGAAGTATGATTTTTCTTCTGGTACTTATGCAGAAATCCTTATTGCTTTTCTTATTTAAGCCAAAAGAAATGTCATGCTTAACAAGCAACTTAGTAATAAAAATAAATAAATAAATAAATTAAATATTGAGGGAAAAAACTTAATTCTGTTCAGTTAGATCACAAAAATTTATTTTGAGATTTTGTAGGTGTTTGCAGTAAGATTCTTAGAAAGAAATCTTATAAAAAGTCTTATAAAACAATATAGCCTGATAGCGGTTATAAAATTCTTTGATGTGCCACAGTTCACAATTCTCCAATTTGCTTGTCAGTCCCCTTTGGAGTATTTAAATGGAGTGACGGGAGTAGAGGTCTTTTTTGCCCTCCATGTGCCATCTTGTACAAATCTCGCTATCATATAAGAGGCATCAGGTAAGATGAAAAATGCCAACCCTGAATAACATGTTTGAGCAGTATCTTTTATATTGGTTGTCAGGCAAAATTTTTCATTACATTTTTTTGAGAAAATAAAGATTTGTCCTAGTTCATTCAAAAAAAAAAAAATCATTAATGGAAAGAGAATCATAAGAATTCACAAAAAAGATACATGCAGCTGTGTTCTTGTCTATTAACACATGCACAAAATTCATGGTAATGCCTATGAGTCATGAGTCTGCATCGTTAAAATAATAGATCTCAAGGGGAATTGTTTCAAAGGGATCTCAGCCTGGACTGAAGGGAAAAGGCTGCAGATTGCTTTCGTTGCATATATGTACAGATGAAGAGCTTATACACAAAAGAAGTGTCCAGGCAAATGTATTCTTGTGTGTCCAAACTCAAATGAATATATGCATTAAAAAAAAAAAAAAAAAAGGCATGTACAACATTTTAGTTTTTTAAGAAGCATAGGTCTTTGAGTCATTCTGAGACCTTCAGGACTCCTTCCATTTACACTTGATAGAAAGGACAGCTCCTGCTGTGTTTCTTCTCAGCACACACGCATGTAGTGTCTTTGTAGTTCTCTTGCTGTCATTGGCTCTACATATGTTAAGTGGAGTCACTCCTGAATGATCACAAAAGCCCTGTGTACTTTCCATCCCCACAAACTTCTGGATTACCCACTGATAAGAATAAGGGAGTGTTCTCTCATGTTGCATCATTTTAAGAGTAGACTGCTACTTTCCTGCTCTTTAAAAACATCACATTTTCAACTACTGTGTCATTTTCCACACAGCTAATGGAATTCCTGATGGAAATTGTGGTTGCCACCGTATTTCCACATTACCTCTCCGTATTAGCATTAGAGTCAGTACTAAGAGAGACTAACTACTCTTGCCTTATTAAGGCCAGCTTCCTGCACTGCTAACAAGCTGTTTGTATACTTCCTTTCTTACTTACATCACATGTCTTGGTAAGGATTTGCTGTATTTTTTCTCCAAAATGTTCCATTGTTTCCTAACTATTGCACAATTTGAGGTGACTGCCTCCCGGAGGGCAATATTTGGCAGCTTTTGCTTGAAATTAGGAGGTATTTTTAAATTTATTTATCTGCTGTGAATAATAATAGCAGAAACCATATACTGCCTCATATTTTCATCATCTGATAACCTTTGGACATCTGGACAAAGGGTGAAAAATACAATTGCGGACAGAGAAGTTTATTGTAAATTTATTTAACTTGCATCATAGATATACAGTGATTTTAAAAAACAAAACTCTTAATAATTCCTTTTGCTAGTCCCAGTTCCTGACAACATCATATGAATAATAAAAAAAAAAAGAGTAGTAGTAGCTGTCTTTATTAGTAATAATGGAGGTGTAAGAAGGCAGTAATGATCACTAAAATAATCAGATTTTTTCTGTATTGATACCCAGCATCAATGTACAAAGTATACAGAAATCTAATCTCTGTATTTCCAGGACTTGTGCATTATCCTGACTATTATCTGTATTTTATATCTGCTTCTAGAGATTAACTGATTTAGACCCTATTTAGGTAAGCACAACCCACATAAGCAGTTTTACATCAGCAAGTAGTTGCATTAAAGTCAAGTTAAAAAAAATAATGTGCACGTGCAAGACTGAAATTTTGGATTACAGTCTTGTTGAGGCAGGACCTTTCTTGCTTATGTGTCGATCTCTTCTGCCTGTGGCTGCTTTTTCATTTATACTTTCAATACTTCAAGCATTTATTAATGAATATTTTCCAAAAATTCAGGGATCTCCCATCATTACATGCCTAGATAAGGCCCTTCCTAAAGGCACCTCCTATTTGATACCTACTATTGCGTTTAGCACCGTCATTGCATGTGTTATTGTCCTGTAATTAATGCGTGTTGTTTGCAAAAGGTCCTCGGCCTGGGTGGCTGCCTCAGGGCCAGAGCCCAGTATTTTAAGTAAGTGGTCTGTCAGGTTCTTGGCATAGGTCAGAGCCTGTTTAAGAAAAAGAGAAAAGAAAGTGGATATGTTGTTCGTCACAGTGCTTCAGACAAAGTTATTATCTTATTCTTCCAGCAATTTTGAAACAGTTTTTGCACTAATGGTGTCAGTAGGTAGGTGAATTTATTCATAAAGAAACAGCTGAGGATGAAATGGGAAGTCTGGAAAACGGTTGCTTCCTCCTCCCCTTCCCCTTTCTCTCTCTGTCTCCTCTACTCTCTTTGTCTCTCTCTCCCTCTCACTTTCCTTTTGCTGTCTCTTTTCTCCTTCCCTCACCCCTTTTCTCTCCTTTCCCTCTCCCCTGCCCCGTCCCTGCCCCCATGTTGTAAAGCACCAGCAGTCATGCTCTGCAGGTTCATAAGAGGTGGGAATATTTCCAGCTTTCTGGCAGGTAGAAGACATTGTTATGGGCTGAATACACTTACATCTGAATATATTCCCAGGGAGGCTGAGAACCACTGACATGGTAGGTATGTAAAACCATGTAACTGACATCAAGGCCTGTTGCACTTTTGTAGCCTCATTGAATCAGTGGAGCGCTCAGTCCCAGGTGGGGTAAATGTCACCAGGATCTGCATGCCTGACAAGGAGTTACACCTGAGGTGCGGGGGACACTTACATACTGCTGCTTTGCCCTGTGTCACGGAGGCTTCATCATCGGTTTTGAAAAGTATATTTTCGAAACTGTAAAGCAGCTTATGTACGTTGATTGGGAGTAGTGGAAGGAGTCATTACAGGGCAAGCTCTTCAGCCCTCCGAAGTACCTCTTTAAAAGTGATAACTGTTTTGCTCAGACCCAAAGTGAAGCTAGTCCCTCGAATGCTAATATTATACAGATTTTATATATATATATACACGCATGCACATATATATATAAACACACACGTATATATAAATGCACATACACACACACAAAAATAATATAAAACATAAAAAGTAGGTTGGGACCTTGTTATATTTTCTCTGAAGTTCAGCTTGAACATAGATCAGCCGGCATTCTTTCTTCTTTCTTTTGTCAAATAGTTTCCTCTTTTTCTGAAAGTCCTGTAAAGCTTGCGACTGCAGAAGAGGACTTTTTTTGCTCCAGTTCAAATATAGCAGTCAAGTTGCACTGCCTAATATAAAACCCAAGCCAGATAAGTGAAGTGACAGAAGAGCACTATAAAAGGCATTGTGTGTATAGAAAAAAAGTATTCAGATATCATGAAGCCCAAGAAACTTTCTATTATTATGTTAGGGATTTCTGCCTCAGCATATTTCACTAGAGATCTTTTACTATGACAGTAGTAAGGTGAAGATCAAAGAACTTTAAATAATTGGTAAAATTCTCTAGGAAATATAGACAAAACACATGAAACCTGTATGCAGGGGTGTCTATGTGTGTCATTAATTTAAAGCTGGTCACCTGTTTTTTATACACTTGATACTGAGCCTGAAGTAAAAACATGCCTGGCAGTACGTGGATGTGTTTCTCTGTGGCCTGGGTGCCCTGACTACTGCATTGGCTTCGTGTGACAAGTCTCAAGCTGCATGGCCGGGCTTGGATGTTGACACGCTTGTGATGTGTGATACCACCTTGAAGTGGAAATGGGGCTCTATGGAAATCAGTCTTCCTTATGTGGCTCTGTACAATACAAAGTGCTTGAAAAATACTAAATGGGCTCTGCTTTTATGGCTCTGGCATCAGTCCAGACCAGTGCTGGCTTACGGACGGTTGTGCTCCAGGTGAGTGTCCATACGACAGCTCCCACCGCTCTGGTCAAAAGTAGAAAGGAGAGGTGAGTGAGCAGGACCATGGCTGGGGGGTGGACAGTCACTTCATCCTTCTTCTTAATTCTCACACACTCTTTTCTGGCTTCTTGCCATGTCCTGCTGCCATGCAAACCCAGCTTCCTGCTTTGACTTCCCACCTAAAACTTCAGTTTTTGCCAGCACAGAGTGAGACACTGCACTTGAGGAATGCAGAAGCCTTCCTTTGACCAAATAAAACTCCATCTTATATAAAAGGTGGTTCACAAGTAGCCTAGTGCCTCGGTCCTGTCTTTGTCTATTTGCTCATGATTTATGCACTTGTTATCATGACGGCTTTGTGTGAATGTAAATTCAGTGGCTTTTCACTCTTCTAAATCCGTGAAAATGTAGGCATAAGCCACTGCGTTATGGCATGTGCTTGTCTACAGCTTGCTGCTGTTTCCCATGGCCCTGTTGCTACATGTGTACCGTGATGTAGTCATTGAAATGTGCTCACGCTGCTGTGATGTTCCTGCGGTGAGTCCTGCCTAGTAATTTGATCTGATTAAGGGGTATTAAAAGGTGTGGTCGCCTCCCTCAAGTCCCTGTGGATTGAGACCACCATGTTCCAGGTATCCTGGCCTGGTTTGCTCCACCAAATTGAATTAATTACTCCATAGTTCTCTTCAGAAAAAGTGTAGAAAACCATTTCTAGAGCAGAGCACATAACAACACCAGTGTCGCATTTCTAAAAACTTGGCAGCTGCTATTTCTTGGTAAGAGAACTGCATGACACACAGGTATGATTTAAATAGCTTATAAATGGCTATCAGTTTTACAGATGCCTTTAGAGTGGTCAAAATTGACATTGGCTTGCAGGCTTTCCCATTTGCCTTTGTCAAGACTGCAGTTACATGTCCTATGCATATAAGAGCTTATGTTTTATTATACAGATTGATCTAAGCTCAGTTGGCCTCTGTATGAACAATAAAACAGAGACTCTTAATTTCTTCAGAAAACAATTTTATTTCAGATATTCCTAATACTGAGGGACAGATGAGTGATTCTGTAATTGCTGAGTATGTGGAAATTTAGGGAATTGTTTGATTATTTCTTTTGTACATCTTTCTACTTTCTTTTGCTCAAATGCATTTGGCCCCCTGTGAGTATTTACATTTGTATGCAGAGTAGCCTTTGTTTTATTTTAGAACCAACACACCTAATTAATTTAGTGTCTAAACTGTAATCTGTTAAATTTCTGGGGGTTAGATTACATATTCAAGGTTGCATTTACAGATGAGATTATATATATGTACAATGTATGTGTTTATATATGTTTGTATATATGTATGTATACACACACACATACACAGGTAAAAAAGAATATTCATTTTATTTTAATTTTTTTTTTTAGCCTCCCAGTAGAGCTTCATAAATAGATAGAGTATAAAATATTTGCATGATGATGGCTCTGGCCTGAGCAGTTTCATACATCACCATAACCTTGCCAGTCTTTTGCTTTTGATATACAAAATCAAAACCAAGAGGCTTGTAATCCTCCATATATTGATTTTTTATTATTAAAAAGTGAAAGTTGAAAGATAGCTCTGAAGTGGGTTTATCAGCCACACTTGGACCAAGTTTGGATGCCATTTCTAAGAGCTGGGGATGTGCCAAAGACATTAAATGTTACTTTGGGGTTCCATTTTGCTGAGCTGTTCTTGCTGCTCTCTTATTTTTTATGAAAATAACTCATTTTATTTGCTTTGCAAGAAATATTTGTATTCAAGGGAGTCTCCTCTGTATTAAGTGGTTTGTCCCCTGAGGCCAGGGGGCTCATAAAATTATCAAAAGATTCTTGCAAATATGAGGGCAGTTATTTCCTCCAAAGTTTTCTGTGCTATGAGTAATCTAATGACAGTTTATTGGTGGCCATTTGGGGAAGTGAGATTTGTACATTTACCTGAGAATTATTTCACTTGGGAAATTCTGAACATAATAAGCATGAATGAAGCAATCACAATGCAGTGTAATAAAGGTCATTCTCCAAGAGGTTGTCTTAAAGCATGTCTGAGTATCATGGAAATGGATCCCTTCCATTGAAAGAAGCGGTAGGATTGTACTGCAGCTTTCCAGGTAGATCTTTCAAAGTTTCTTTTCTTTTCAATTCTTCCATAGGTCAATTCATATAAAACCTTATTGTAGGACATACTTATCTGAATTTACATAGAGCAGGATCAATTTCACAGTTAACTGCTTATTTGAAGTTACATATATGTAGGTCTCTACTTACTGCAGTCTCTCAAAATCTGTGGTGCTCTTTTCATCACAACTTCCCCATGAAGTAAGGGGAAAGTCTGTCAGGTTTATTTTAAGGACAAGGAGCTTAGACAAGGAAGGACCATGAAATGGTGTTACCTTGTCCAGATTACACAAAAAGTGGCTGGTGGCTGGAATAAAACCTCTGTTACCTCGGGCAGTACCCTAAGCTGCCCACTTCCTGTCTTTCCTCTGAGATCACTGTGTGAAGAGGCTTTAAAAATGTAGAAAGGTTGGTTTTCTCTTCAGGTGGCAAGCATTTACAGTTTACAAGATTTTTGATAGCTGGCTTACACCTCTCTTTAAGCCCTGAAAATAGGTATAGTTTGCTAACCGAATTTGAGTTTCAAAGCCATTTGGTCATTTGCACCTGAAGTTCAAACAGTAACTCTGGAGCTACAAAATGGACGTAATGATTTTTTACACATGAACTGTGTTTTTGTAAACGCCAACCCTACCAGGCATTTGGCTGTAGGAAGGAGAAGGGGAGCACAGGTCTCAGCATGGCTCAACCTTGAAGAATTTACCCAATCAGAACTCCTATAATGTTTGGAGAAAGAGATTTCTGCCTAAGGAGAGGGAGAGGCCAATGGTTCATGAGTATTTTTTGTTGATCTCCAACATTTAGTTTTTGTTGTTCATTCTGCTGTCAGGTCCATCATGTGAATGGGTTTTCTATCTTCCAATGCCCTTTTCAACATAAATACTTAACAAAAAGATTGGGTTTGTTCTACAGCTGTTGGGAGAAAAGAATAGCTAAAACCCCACAGTGTGCAAAATTACTTGGAAATGCTGCATACAGAAAAATACTGGGTTTAGTGTTTTAAACATTTTTAAATGTAAAGGTGTTTAAGTTCTTCCCTAAGCAAGGCTATAAATGAGCTTTCTTGTTACCACTGTGTACATGTTCAATTTTACAGTGCTTTCCTGCTTACTTCAACCTTTACCACCTGCTGATCTAAGTCCATACAAAGTATCACTTAGCTTTTTGAATCAGGCTTAGATCAAAGGTACGCATTTTCATTTAAATGTAAAAGATCTCGAGCAAAATTTAATAATACCTATGTAAATAATTTTCCTTAATGAATGGAGCTGTCTGCAACTAACTCAGTATCTCTGGAGATTGTTTGAAGAAAGCTGATGAAACCAGAAATGTGCAGAAAGAAAAATTGCAAAGTAGAGGAAAAATTTTGAAAAAAAAAAAGGATACTTCTACTGAATACTTCTATTGAATACTTCTACTATTTGGTTTCTTAGCTGTCATCTAATTTCATTTTGTTATTTTTCCAAGGTTTTTCATCCAAGTTGCTCAGTTAAACTAGGCTCACAGTATTTGTCAGTAAGGAGCCAGCCTTTGTTCCCTGCCCTTGCCTGTTAATATTGGATTTTGGACCCACTCTTGCCTGCAGAGGAGGCAAGTGCTAATCCTCAACTTCATTTGATGTGACACAACCAACTTACCTATTACAAGTACCTAACACTTTCCTCTGTATGCAGAGTTACTGTGCCATTAGCAGAGGGCAGAGGCCAGTGAATTCAAAGAGAAATACTAATGACTTATACATGCACACTTTGAATATTATTGTACATGACTGCGACAGTGTTTTGTATCCATAAACACTTGTACCCATCCGTTGTAGACGCTTTGTCTTCAACGGCATAGGGTTTACTTCTCTCTTAGTAGAGAAAAAACAACACGCTTGAAGGGAGGGTGGAGGATTACTGCGGCACTTCCACTTATATCTGCAGCAGATACCCTGCTGGAAGTTGCATTGACTGAACACAGGACAGACACAAAGATCAATCCTAGTGGGACCAAAACCCTTGAGGTAGTGCTTACTTGAAATCAATCAGTCTTTTCAGTTATCCCTGGCAGTGAGGGCTGTTACATTTTCTTCAGACTTCACTACAGCTTTTCCTGCAACCAGTAATGAGTATGGTCAGAGGTGCACTCCTTGTGCATGTTCCATACAAATCACTGCTATTTTCAGTCATATCAATAATTTTATTGTATCTCAGTTTGTCCAATCTTTTGGAATATGAAACTGTCTTAATCCAATAAAGTAAATGTACATTTTACTGTGATAAAAAGGTTTCAAATGCTGGAATAAGTTACTGAATAGCATTATATAATCAACAGCTTTTGGAGAAGTCTGAGACTTCATTTTCCTTTGGCAGCATTTTGAATGTCATATATTGTTCCCCTTCCAGAGCTGTACTCTGCTCCAGTTTGCATATTACACTCCCAGCTTCCTTGTTTTTGACTGCACTAGGTGGTGCTGAATTTTAGGATATAAATTTCAGGATATATTTGTTGGCTAAATGAACAGCCAAGTGAAATATAAGTCAATATCAAATATATTTTACTTTATGCAAATATGCATCATTAGCTTATAAATACATATGTTGTGTGTGAAAGCATTACACATAGGGATGTGTATGTGTATATGCATATGCATCTATGTATATACATATATATGTTTGTGTGAGGGGGTTGCGTGTGTACGTATATATATATATATACATATATATATATATATATATATATAAAGGATGTCCTCAAAGGTGTTAAATGCATTGCTGTGTAACCTCATGGCAGGATGGAGGTGTGATAGTGCCACTGCCATGCACTGGTCCTCCTGCTGGATATGCAGGACTGACAGTTTCACCTAGGTGCCTGGAAGAGCCTCTCACTTTATGAATCATCCTTTTGTCTGGCAAGCAGGGAAATACCCTTACTGTAAAACCGAATGTCTGATTTAGGGAGAAGGAATCAGTGACTGCTCCAGCCCATGGTGACAGGGGCCTCCTGTGCTGGGACTGCACCCAGTTCATGAGGAAATCAATTTCGTAGTCAGAGCTACAAGCAGGTCTGCACACATTACTAACTCTCTGGAATTAACGTGATTGTCAGCAATCCAAAACAGGAATGGAGAGCCCTCTCTGACCCAAGAAAGGACATTTCCAGGACAGAGTGGGACTGAATTGCCTGTTTCACCTTTTGCCTAGGAGGGTCTAGTGCTGTGGTTCCTGGGATTGTAGCTCAGTTACCTTGCCAAGAACAGTACATGAAAAAGCAGTATTTGAGGCAGATGTTTTTCTGAAAAGTGTTCTTATTTACTGGTCCCAAATTATTTCTTCCTGCAGACTTATTTTGCCTCTTATTTTGCCTGAGTAATGTTGCTTTACTGAAGCTACTGGTGGAGGAAGTCTTTGGTGAAGAAGGCAATTGGGGTCAATAAGAAGTCACCTTTCTTAAGGCAGAGCACATCTCATCTCCTCTGGTCCTACCAGTGGAGTACCCTTAACTGTGCCTTGAAATTGCATTAAAAGATGGGATATGATTGTTTTTTTACCAATTCTATCTTCTTCTCTTGAGGCAGAAATACCTCAATCAGTGAACTGAACTTATGAATTTTTTTTACTCTAATTACACCAAGGAGGTGACCCAAAATGCAGGCATTGTGGAAAACAGTAGGCAATATGCTAATTAAAAAAAAAATTAGTCAATACATTGACATCAGTGCTGCCGGCCAGATTCTGCCCTGGCTTGTGCACTGATCCTGTTGGGGTGACTGGGACTCGTAAGGACAGACATGATCAAAATTATTAATCTTCTTTGATAGTGTTTTAAAATGCATCCATTAAATTAGCGTAGCCTGTGGTTTTATGGATCATATTCTGTCCCCATTTGTATTTGGATTTCTCTGCTAAAAAAAAAGCCTACATGGATGTGGTCAGAAACAATGGAAGTTGTGGAATTCAGCACAGCCCTGAATATGAGATGGTTTGGAAAATACCACTGTCTCATCTATTAACTGTTAAAATAACAGAAAAGTTCTCAGGAGGTGATTAGGTGATTAGGAGGACCTAATATTACTGTAGTTTTTGTATTTCCTCTGTTTTACCATTCTTAGTCTTATCACTTTAGAGCCTTCTCTCACCACATTGTGTCCCATCCGCTCCAAAATATATCTCCCAAAACATTAAATATGTGTTTACTAATTGTCATCAGGCTAAAATTCAAGTGCTGTGCTCATGGGATTTTTTTCTTTTTTTTATCAGAAGCCATATTTAAGTGATGACACACAGTAATTTGTTCATTCTTCTGTCAGTGTAATTTACAAGACAACGACAGATAAACATAGCTATACAAGATTCATTTACAGTGACACAATGGCAGATACACAGAGCAGAACCCTGCCTATGAGATAAAGTGGACTGAGTGACTTATGCAGTAATTAGGGGATAATTGTCATTAACCTCGCAAACAGTAGTTTACCCATATTGTTTAAAAGGCTCCAGGATGCATAATGACAAGGTAATCTGTCAAAGCGCTAGGGGGAAATATTAATAAGATTTGTGCAAGCCTGGATAGAAAATATGCAGAAAGCGGCCACATTAAGCTAATTGGTGGATGAATATACACTTGTAAAAGTGCTTCTAATGGCACGTTTGCTGCTCTCCAAATGACTACTGTTAATGTGGAGAAGTGGGCTGCCTAGAAAGTCAGGACTGCTGGGACAAGAGGGTATTAAGACATGCAGGCACAGTTATTATTACTTTGTACACTGTAATATAATTTCCCTCAATTTCTTTTGCATTTCAGTGCCCGTAATATGTGCAAACAGATAACTCACTTCGTGTGCCACAGCATTTTTATAGTCCAGTGACTTTGCCTGCTTGGTGTCAGTTCTGTGACCTGCTGCCTCCTTTCTGCATCTCATGGCCAACTATGATACACCTGTTTTTCTTGATGTATATTTTGGGAGAAAACAATGAAAGGGAAGGAGCCTAATTAAGATCATTTTGTATATATTGCAAGTAATAATGCATAGTCCCCTAATGAATACTAAAGATGGAAATCAATCTCGTGATTCTGCTGCCATTCGTATACCTAGCATATAGCCTTTATTGAGGCACAACTTTGTGTTCAGTCAGAGGACCAAGCATGTAATGAAATCCAGTTTATAACTATGGGCACTTTCACTCCAGTTTTTCTGTCATTGGGCAACTTCCTAATTCCTTGCTGTGCTCCTGCCTAGGCAAATGTCATATTGACTTCTCTGGAAGTTTTACTTAAAAGTCCAGGAACACCTAGCCTTTGTTGCTTAAATTTTCCATAGGGTGTTCTGTTGGCATTGAGTTTAAGTTTAGAAGATCTGAAGAGAGAAATACGCAATGTGATCATCTTTTTTGAGCTGATAGATACCTTGCCTTGCTTTTGGTGCAGTGCATGTTACACAGAGCAGCTGCAGGAATGTATGACATGATGATTTGTTGGTATTATCAGATTGTGCATTAGCGATGTCTTGGCTGAAAAGAACTTGGGTGTCTCTTGTGGCCCTGTATATTGCAAATGCAGTATCTCATTGGTGCTCTTTCTGAATGTCTCCTGCTTCTTGTAAAAGTTTTGTGATATTTTTTCAGTGTGGGTGAAGCTGAGGCACTGACACTTAAGGAGTTTCCTAAATTCACTGAGAGACTGCCTGATTTCAGAAACTATATGTATTTTTTTCTCAGTGAATTATGACACAAAACAGTTAAAACACAAGCAATTGCAGAGACTGACAGTAATGAGGCAAATTTTCTTTCATGTCACAGTTAAATGTGCAGTTGTACATAAAAAAAAATGGTGAAAGTGCATTTGAAAATCAGTGATAGGTGTGCTTCTATGCATGCAGGATATTTCCTGTCAACTTGCATGCAATAGTGTTGTTACAGGCTTGGTTTGAACAGAGGAAGAGTAGAAAAAGTTAATTCATAACTGAAATTATTTCAGTGTTTTGCTGTGTGCATTACATTACCTGTTTAAATCCTATCCAGTAGCATCCATGGTAGTTTGTTCTGTCTGAAAGGCTTCGTATACACTGTGCTTGGTGGTTCGATTGCCTTAGGAGCCATGTCAGCCTAAGGGAAACACCATCCTTTGCTCCCTCTGATTTGGCAGCAAAGCTACTTCGGAAACATTTAAATGAATTTTCCACTCTCACAGGCCTCCGTGACAGCAAAGGCATCAGAATATTTCTCTACACTTGGAATCCAAAACTGTGAATTAAAAAGCTCTTTAGAGGGTTTGAATGCTTATTTTCCATAAAATCTTGATATTTAACCATTTGATGAAGGCAGGAAGAGTTTCTGACCTTCACTGTGCATCAAAATGTGTACTTGCACAGATACCATGAAGCAGCTGACATTGATCACCTTATACTAATTTGCTCATTTAGTGAAGTCTTTAGAAATCTTTTAAAAATTAGTACAAGTAAGGAGAATGTCAGGTTCTTATTGTGCTTAGATTATCTTCCTCTCACTGTGGACATACGTTGACTGTGCAAAAGCTTTTTAGGCAGCCAGCTGTAAAGGTGCTTGATGGAGTTGCTGTGATTAAATGAAGGTGGAACTGTTCTTAAGTATTTTCTAACCCCACAGTGATCTATCATATCTCTAAAAAGAAAAATTCTGTACACATTGTACACATTGTCACTCAAAAAAAAAAAAAAAAAGCAATCATTTCTTATGAATTAAATTCTTATCAGCTCCATAATCAGCAGCATTCCATAACAAAGTGCATATTTTATCAAAAGACAAACAATATGCTTTAAAAAACAGCAAAAGGATTTAGAAACAGTGCCTTTGCATCCTAATAGTTTTACTGGAGTTGCAGAGGTGAATACACATTTGTGAAGAATGGGAAAGAGTTCAAATAATGTTCCTCTTAAGAAAACAGTTAAGGCACTCTCTCTCCTCTCTTCCATTTGCAAAAGATGTTCTTTCCTTAGTATTTTTCAGTTGGAAATCGATAGAATGTCATGATCTTTCAAGGACAATGCTTTCAAATGTAGTAACCTTATTTAAGAGTAGTGGGACCTAAAAAATGGGAAGAGGTTCTGGCATTGGGGTGACCTAGGCAGAAGCTCAGTTCTGGAAGGCAGCAGTGTGTGTTGGACATCCTGTATTTGGATACCATTCCCTGTATGTTACTGCGGAACAGCAGGTTGATCACGCAGACGTCTGTGCTGCCGGCTTGTGTCTTAGGGATGAGATATAAAACAGAGGACATGCATATTTCCCATCAGCAAAAGCCCCGGAGGCCTTTAAGCAAGAGTGTGGTGGCTAATGGCGGTGTCCTGGTGAGGTTTCAGCTGCAGCTTTTGCATCCCACCACCTTGGGCTCCATCTCCAGCTCCAGCAGGACTTGGTGTTCCTTGCTTTCACTCATGAGCTGTTGTGATGTGCTCCTGAGCATCATCACACAACCACCCTGCTCCATCGCAGTGGTGTCCATCCCCCCTGCCCCAGTATCCAAACAGGTTTCGCTCCACGAAGTCTTGCAATGCTAAGTTTAATTTACACTCCAGCACAGTTAGTGGAATTGCCCCGCATTTACAGTGCATCAGATTTGACCTGCTGTCTACCATATAAATTAATAAAAGTTTGTAAAGGTCTTTGGGGTCCTTTTGGTAGAAAGTGCAAAGCTTGTTTCTGCTGAATGCATAAGGAGAGCTGAAGTCTGAGCAGCAACCCAAGTAAATACCTTTTTATACCTGGCAGCAAAAGTAAATATAAGCAGACATACAGGCAGAAGTAAACATAACCCCTGTCCTGCTACTCTTCACTGAATACATGGTGGAAGTGTCCTTCTTATTGATACCTTGGGGAAAGACAACCTCTTTTTTTTTTTTTTTTTTCCTCCTTTTGTCACATACTAGTAGCCTCCAGGCCTTGGTGGGGGAACAAAGCAACTCCAACTGGGAAGAAAAATGGCAGGGGTCAGAGGGGAAGAAGATCCATTGCTTTTGATTTTTGCTAGTGCAGTGGAGGCTGCAGCGAAGCCCAAAGATAAAGATTTCCATTATTGATTGAAAACGCAGTAGTGCTGCACTGTGTTGGTTCCCGCTGCAGCAGTATAACTCAAGGAAAGGACTGCTGACAGTTCAACAGGAGTTTGTTCGTATGGTTTTGGTTGGGGAAGGAGGGGCTGCTGGGAGGTAGATGAGAAGTGACAGATGAGGGGAAAAAAAAAGTTCAGCCATGGCTCTTAGTCTGCGTGTGTTAAATCCCACATCAGTTGCACATGTATAATCACAGTGAGCAAGTATGCACACCTTTTTCTCATATCTACAGGAGCAAAGGTGACTCGGGTTTGGCATGGTAAAAATAGCTATCAGGAAAGTGAGTATGTGAATACATTATTTCTATGAAAAGCTTACCTCAGCTTGCTCGCCTCTGTGCCTTTTGCACAGATACTTAGAAAGGATCAAAAGGCGTTGCTCGCTGCTTGTCACGTCTGTGCAAAGGTGAGTTGGCGTGCGGTAACACACTGGTCACTTTTACCACTGGAGTAGTAGGACTGCCCATGGGCAACAGCTTGAAATTTAATAATGGCAAGTAAAGAGATGCTCCTGGGAAACTGAGCCAAACAAAACCAACAAACCCCAAATCCTGAAAATCATGTAGGGTTTTCTTTATCAGAAACAAATGTTGATTTTTTTTCCGTCTACACCCTAATTAAAACCATCCTCTACAATTATAGTATGACCAAGTCAGTTGGTTTCAGTCTTCTTTTCAATTATTACAGCTGCACTCAAAATGCTTCCTCAAGATCAGCTAAGAAATGTGTAGCTGTTTTAGAAGGGTTCAGAGAAGACTGATGTGTGATAAACACTGGCTTGCTTAATTAAGCAAATATGCATCTGTGTAATATTTGCATCCTGTATATTTGGCATTCAGATATGCTTAAAAAATTAGAGTTTATAATGCAAATGCAAACTTGCTAAAATAAATGTCTGCCCATATGTTTTTCTATTGGAGTACTTCTCAGAAATTACCACAATAGTGCCCGAAAATAATCCTTGAGTGCTTCCCAGAATGTGAAGTTTGTTTAAAAAGCATTTTTACTTCTTTTTAACCGTTCTATTAATCTCATCTCTTGTATAATCTACTCTCACTACATATTCAGTCCTGCACATATCTATATATACACACTTTCTTTTACTTATGCCAAGTTAATTAGTGAGATAAGAACAGATCTGCCAAAAAGACTGTGATATGTATGTATACATGTATACATGTGTCTGTGTGAATGCATGTGCCTATATATAAAATTACATCAAGATAATGCAGGTACAAAAAGTGAGCATTTAAAGCAATTGATTTCATAAACTAAGTTCAAGGCTGAAGGTGCGTGTTTGCATAGACTGTCCTTATTTTCTAAATAGGCAGCTTTTAAATTGGGAGATTTTCAAGCTGAATCAAAAGCTTAAATTTGCAAAGCTCAAAAGCCCACAAGGAATCAGGACTCCCCTTCACAGTTCTCGCCAATTAAACTCTTACAAATTAGAGTGAACTTTGTGTCCATCTTCTATTGTAGCCTATTTGTATCTTCTGAGATAATCATCATGAGGCCCATCACTTGCTCTGATCTGACCCAGAAGTTTAAGACATGATGCATCCTAACATATCCTGACACATCTCTTCCTAACCCACAGGTCAGCAAAAATCAGGAGACAGGTTCAGGATGATTAACCATGACATGGCTTTATAGATCTAATGCAGTGTATGTGTATGTGAACCTTCATCCATATAGATAATAAATACATATACATATATGGGACAGAGAACAGTCAAGTGTGTGTTTAGATTTAGAAAAAGATTAGTGTTATGTCTTCTACCCTTGGAGGCTAATTTTACATGACTTCAAGATTAAAAATTCATCTCCATCTGAAATAGAAAGAGAGCTACCCATGCATGTAAAATAAAATAAAATAAAAACAAAAGTAAAGCTGTATGGGTAAAGAAGGGAGAGCATCACCGTATGCGGTAGAGGTTCAGCTTACTTGCCTACTGCCTGGTTTATAGCTGCAAGCGTACATGGTATCTCTGCACTCACTGACTTCCTTGTACACATTGTCACAGGAGGCTCGGCTTAATCAGTAGTAAGCTGAAAAAAGTAATATAAATTGGAACCTTTTGTCATGAAATATTTAAATGTGGATATGATTTAATGGCTTTGGGGAGAAAATTTAGTGTGAGAGATTGTAAGAAACAAGAAATCGATTACATGTAAGAAAGGATTTGAACCTCTAATCAAGTATTACCATATACAGAGAGATCCCTAGCTAGTTATAGCTTAATTCAAAGGGGATAATGGTTAGATTTTTTTTTAATTTTAAGTTTTATCAAAAAATGACATTCCTATTCACTCTTTATCTAGTTCTGCATAATACATAGTTGGTGATTTGTAGAAAAACCATCACTATGTAAATACTGAAGCATGTCCTATACAGTATCCATAGGTAGAATGCTTTCTAAGAAATATAGGAAACTGCAATTTTTCTTTACTTTTGTTGAGAAAAAAAAAGCTTCTTCCTGAAAATTAAACAGATTCAGTTTAGCTATTAAATATATTCTTATATTAGCTAAAAGTTAATATATACAAATTGAAAGTAAAATACCATATTTTTGCTTTTAAAAAGAAAATAAAAGGACTGATTTCTTCATTCAGAAGTGCAGACAAAAGCATTTTCAAAGTGTCTTTCAAAAAATAAAAAATATATATTAGGAGATGCATAAATATATAAGCATATCTATTTATCTATGTGTGTAAAATATTTTTAGACTTCTCAAATACATCCTTGAGTTCATGTCGCAGTCACAAGAAGAAGAAGATAAAGGTTTTCTCAAAAAATGGCAAAAACAAAACTAGAAAACGTGTTTGCATGTCTGATGACAACAGCTTGTCTTATACCTGCTGGCTTGATCACTGCTGTGGTAAACTCTGTATTTTTGGTCCTGAAGGTGATAATGCCTGAGACTCACTTTATAGATTGCTAGGATCAGGGGAATAGAGAGCATTCTTCAGATATGTTAACACTCAATGCAACCCGTACAAGCAGGCAAGAGTCATTTAAGACTAGCTCTCTGATTCCCTGCTCCCTTATAGCATTAAACAATAACCTCCTGCAATCAAACCTGTAACTGTGGGACTCTGTGATCAGTGGGACTTAGTGGACAGTGTAAGTCTCTCTCTCTCCTTACTGGATATCTAAGATGTTCTTTAGCGCTTGCCTTAAGTAAATGAAACAAAAGGTAGGGAGGTCTCTTTGAGAGCTGGATCGCATAAACACTGATGGCGTCTTTGAGTTTGGCTTTGGGATAATTCCGCAGAGAGAGTGTGATGGTAGCCCCCGTATGAGGAAGGCCTATTATGTGTTATGTGGAGAGCAAGGTTCCCTGCCAACATGTGAGATGACTAGTCCCTTGATCAGACTTGTGGGAGTCTGTACCTACTGTTCTCATGAGTTAGTCTCAAGCTGGCGGTATATAATTTTTATTTACTTCTATATTCACATTTATAAAGCATGCATGTGTTACATAAGCCTGTGAGTGATTTATAAGTTAAAGCAAAAACAAAACAAATGACTAGCAGTAGTACATTTCAAAGCAGCCTGCAGTTGGATGCAGACAGGAATCCTAATTCAGTACATACAAGCACTGTAAATTAGCATTGTTTCTGTCTTCCAACAATGCAAGTTACAGTTAGAAGACCTGAATACCTGTGGCTTTGGATTAAAAGTGTGTGTGGTATAGACTGAGTCAGAGGTGACGGCAAAGGCCTGGAGACCAAAATATGAACTGAGTCCAGTTCTGGACACGTGGGAATTGCTCAAGAAATCAAACCATTTTGGCTGGCTGGAAGCGGTGGGTGAAGTAAATATAAGAAGCTTTAGGTCATATTCACAGGGAAAGTAGCCAAAGTTAGTTGGATGGAAAGAAAATATACTCTTAGAGTCTTTAAATGTATATTTATTTTTCCTTCTCTTTTTGCTGTTGTTTTGTTGTTGCTTTGTAATTTTTGCTGCATTGCACTGACTTCCTGTAGCATTAATTGCTCATGTCCATCAGACATGTAGAAGTGGGAGAGCACAGAAATTAGAGATGTCCAGGGTGCCTTAGAGAAGTTTTCAAAGCTGGGGACATGTCCTGACTAATGCTGTGAACCAGGACCATCATCTGCATGATGCTCTTTATTTATTCTCCATGTAGATTCACACTGAATAGTTCAGGCATAGAGAGAGCTTCTGGGTTTAAAGATTTTACTGAACAGTTCTGGCATAGAGATGGCTTCTGGGTCTCTGCATCTTGGTCAACTGGAATAGAGTCTGTTAAAGGACTGTCCATTATTAGGCCACTGGTGGAGGTTTCAGTCTTGTAAGGCTTGAGTATAAACTGTCATGAATGGAGTGCTTCAGAAGGCTTTACAGTCACATCTTTGCTGTGGCATTGACCTTCGTTATTAACTTTGCATCAGGAGGTAACAGAAATTAGAACTGGAATAATGAAAAACAGGTCTAATCAAAGTTAAATATCTACTTTTCCACTTGGGTAAATTGCATTTTCTAGTTCTGTGGAAAATGGAGGGTGGGAAAAAAAGAGGAAAGAATTGATTTTATGAAGACTGGAAAATAATAATTGATCCTGAAATTTTCAAAAAAGTTGCAGGTTTCCTAATCAAAAAAGGGCTAGTGAGTTTTGCAGAGTGTTCAGCTAGGTTCTAAGGCTGATGTTCAAGATCTAAAAAGAGAGAGATGGTATTAAGTTTCCTGCAAAGCTTTCAGACTGTTTAATGCATGAGGAAGCATTGGAATAATTCTGGTTTGATGGCCTGCAACAGTGCTTTTTGGTGATAGTGTGCTGATGATATGTCCAGCATTTGCCCAACAGGAAAGATGCCAATAAAATGATGTATTCATTATATAAGTATTTTAATATGTTTTTATCAATACATGCTGGAATGGATTGCCTGACATTACACTGCAGAATTTTTAAGTCCTACCTCCAGGCAAATCTCATGCTTACTAGCAAAAATGAAAGTGTGAAATGCTTTTTAATGTATATTTAACAACAGATAGTCTAGTGATTACTGATGTGTATTCTCTCTGGATTTTTCCCTTGCTATCAGAAGGCAATGTTAAGAGACAACATTTTTACACATTTATGCTACCTACATCCATCAGATGTTTACTTTTTAGATATTTGTAACTGCCATTATTACAAGGCTGCAAAAAATTCATCTCTTAAGTCTAAACCATACCAAGATTGCAATCTTACAATCAATTGCCAGTAATTGTCTAGTTATACTTAAAACTGGTTCCTCAATATCTGCCTTCGGATGCAAGCTGGTAATGAATGTGTTTTTCAGTACTGGTCTCATGGAAAAAAAAAAAAAAAAAAGAAGAAGAAGAAAAAAGAAAAGAATAATGTTAGTATTATATGCTATTTTTAAGATCTTTTGTCATACATCAATATTTTTTTGCAGATATTTCAGAGAATAGTTTGTGAGTTGCTTCAGACTTACAACTACTTATATTTAAGAAGCACATCTATCCAACATATTTATTTAACTCTTTTTTGTAGTGTCACCATTTAATTAAGATTAAGGCACAATTTGGGAATTTTACAATGGAGTGCACAGCAAGAATTCATACCTTAAGCCAGTGTAAGTTGAAGAGTTGCACAGTACATAGATCACTGTTGTTAAAATAACAGTATTGAATGCATTTTAGATCACAGAGTCCCAATGGTGTACATTTTGTTTGCTCTGACATTATTAAATTCAATCTGTTTCCCTAACTGTGACTCTAATTACTGTATTTGCATGGCTGAAAAGTTTGCTTTTTTTAGTCTACTTCTGTTAATACAGTTCGCATGTTGTTTTCTGAGTTTTGTGTTTCATGTGCAGGCAGAAGAGCACTTTCTATTGAATTCAATAATTATGCAGAATCAATAAGTTTTTTCTTTGTGTTTTTCTTTGTTGTTTCTTTGATATGGCCTCTAGGATGCTGCAGGCAAGGTGCTGGACCGCTGGGCCATCATGTCCAGGGAAGAAGAGATCATTACCCTTCAGCAGTTTCTGAGATTTGGAGAAACCAAATCCATTGTGGAGCTGATGGCAATTCAAGAAAAAGAAGGGCAGGCTGTGGCTGTGCCATCTTCAAAGACAGATTCAGATATAAGGACTTTTATTGAAAGCAATAATCGCACCAGGAGCCCAAGTCTCCTTGCTCACCTGGAGAATAGCAACCCTTCCAGCATTCATCATTTCGAAAACATCCCAAACAGCCTTGCATTTTTACTTCCATTCCAATACATAAATCCAGTCTCTGCTCCACTGCTGGGGCTGCCTCCAAACGGCCTCCTGTTGGAACAGCCAGCAATGAGGCTGCGTGAACCAAGCCTTACAACCCAAAATGAATATAATGAGAGCAGTGAGTCTGAAGTTTCCCCTACACCCTTCAAGAATGAGCAAACATCCAGCAGGAATGCTTTGACCAGCATCACAAATGTTGAGCCCAAAACTGAGCCAGCCTGCGTCTCTCCTGTCCAGACATCAACTCCTGTCAATGATTTATCCAAAACAGAGCACACAAAAAGCTCATTCCGCATTCACAGGATGAGGAGAATGGGGTCTGCCTCAAGGAAGGGAAGAGTGTTTTGCAATGCATGCGGTAAAACTTTCTATGACAAAGGTACTCTGAAAATCCACTACAATGCCGTTCACCTGAAAATCAAGCACCGGTGCACTATTGAAGGCTGCAATATGGTCTTCAGCTCGCTCAGAAGTCGTAATCGTCACAGTGCGAATCCCAACCCTCGCCTCCACATGCCTATGCTAAGGAATAACCGAGACAAAGATTTAATTCGTGCTACATCCGGTGCCGCCACTCCTGTCATAGCAAGTACCAAATCCAGTCTAACTTTAACAAGCCCTGGGCGTCCGCCGATGGGATTTACCACTCCTCCTTTAGACCCTGTACTACAGAACCCTCTTCCTAGTCAGCTGGTGTTTCCAGCTTTAAAGACTGTCCAACCCGTTCCTCCTTTTTACAGAAATTTACTTACTCCTGGGGAGATGGTGAGCCCGCCAACATCCCTCCCCACTAGTCCCATAATACCAGCAGTGAGCAGCATGGAGCAGCATCCCCCTCCTCCTTCGGAGTCATCTGTACCTTCAGTGCTGATGCCCACCCCGGAGCCTAATGCTGACCTTGCCCCCAAGAAGAAGCCAAGGAAGTCAAGCATGCCGGTTAAAATAGAAAAGGAAATTATTGATACTGCTGATGAGTTTGATGATGAAGATGAGGAGGTGAACGACAGCAGCACAATGGTGAATGATATTGGTCATGACAATCACTGCCATTCGCAGGAGGAAATGAGCCCTGGATTGTCAGTGAAAGACTTTTCCAAGAGTGACAGAAGCAGATGCATTTCCAGACCAGAGATAAGAAGGGCAGATAGCATGACTTCAGAAGACCAAGAGCATGAGCGAGACTACGAAAATGAGTCGGAGTCCTCAGAGCCCAAACTGTGTGAGGAATCCATGGAAGGTGACGATCGCCTGCACGAACCTGGTGAGAAATCCATGATGCATGGTGACAGACCAGATGAAAACCACAATGACTCTTCTAACCAGGATGTCATTAAGGTGAAGGAAGAGTACACAGACCCTACATACGATATGTTTTACATGAGCCAATATGGACTGTACAATGGAGGCAGTGCCAGTATGGCAGCCCTTCATGAAAGTTTCGCTTCCACATTCAACTACAGCAGCCCTCAGAAGTTCTCCCCTGAAGGCGAGCTCTGCTCAAGTCCAGACCCCAAGATCTGCTATGTGTGCAAGAAGAGTTTCAAGAGTTCCTACAGTGTGAAGCTTCACTACAGAAATGTTCATTTAAAAGAGATGCATGTCTGCACAGTGGCTGGCTGTAACGCTGCCTTCCCATCACGGAGAAGCAGAGACAGGTCAGTAAATATTAATTGATTTTCTACATTATTAAATGTGTTAAATTATGCAAGAATAGGCAGTTTAGGGTATATGGAGAGATAGAGAGATGCACAGTAATAGCAAGTGACAATCATGTTCCCATGATGTTGAGAGAGTTTTATCACTTCACAATTTTCATTGTTGCCTGGTACTCAGAATAGTGTATGTCTGCTATCATCTTATGTGACTGGCTAGCTAAGAAATATCATTATTCTTTCTGTGTGCCTGTGAACATATGTGTATTGTACTTTTATTCATAAGCTGCAGCTTTTTATTACGTTCATTTTCTTCTCCCTGCAGCTTTTATACCAAAAAAAGCTTTTACTAAATATTCAGTAAATTATATACAATACAAATATCTTCATGCATGCACTTTAAAACATTGAACTAAGAAGGAGGGGAGGGGAAGGGATGGATGGATGGATGGATGGATGGATGGATGGATGGATGGATGGAAAGAGAGGAAGACAGGGAGGGGTAAAATGGAAAGACTAGAAGAAAAGAATGATTTCCATCTCCATGGACTCCATAGGACTTCATATGGAGATTTCCACCTCCATATGAAAGCAAGCAGGAAGCATTAAAAGAATATTCTTTCTTTTCTTCAATTTTTAAAGCTGACCTGTACATTGTAGGAAACTAGTGTAAAGTATAAGAAAATAGTTCTCTCTTTAGGAGAACTTAACACCTCTCTGTCCAGTATGGCCATTTAGTCCAGCCTATTTTCTGCATGTGAGCAACTCCCTTCACCACTGATGGGAATTCAGTGCACTCAGAAAGGAGAGGCTAGACCCCTACATATTTTTAAGATCAACAAGGGTATATTCTGCTGGGCTGTCAGATGACATCATACCCTAGCTATGCTGCATCAATACTGAAACAGTTGGGCTTAAACAGAAGCAGCTGGTCCTTAACCTCTTAGTGTGTTTTTTTTTTTTTTTTTTTAATACACTGTTCTTTTGGATTCCTAAGGAAAATGTAATATAAATGGAATTTGTCAAGGTGGTAGGTTAACACAGTTATTTCATACTTGTGGATGAAAGTTCTCACATGTGATGATGATCATATTGTCACATAACAAAATACGGAGTTCATGGAGTGATAGTGAGATTGGTTCATCCTTTTCCTTTATTTGTGTTTCATATTTTTTTCATTATGCTGTAAAAATTCAGCAGACACAGGAAGGAAATTAAACCTAAACATTTCACACACATTCCTTTATCTTTTTTTTCATTGAACTTGATAGAATTTGCAAGTGAATATTTCTTGTCATACAAAATGAAAGCAGCTTAACGCTGAGGAGATTGAGGACCCAAACTCACTATTTTGATGTAAAGTCTAGTCCCTGAGTATCATCTCATGTCTTCTGTTAGCCATTTATGAAATCCATGAAATATAAAAAACAGGAACACACATTAGAAAACAGTTCCACATGGATAAGAAGCAGGTAAAAACTAAATTAAGGATCCCTATTTCTCCTGATAATTTTTTGAGATTCGAGTTTGACAGTGGAAACATAGGAGAAGATCCTTTGCAGAACTGGAGCCTCAGGGGTATATTCCATGCTGGGCTTACCTATGTGCAACCCTTTCCAGTTCCTGAAATTACATGGGTTTTTTAATAGTGCAGAATTCTGTATGATCAGCCAGTTTCTTCACATGAGTTATAAAATGTCTGTCATGTACCAAGAAGAACAGTTTTGCATACAGTGTGCAAAGTGAGAAATGGCTAGCTTTGGTTTCAGAATATTATTTGAAGTCTTAAATTTCAGTAGGAAACCACTGATAGATTATACTAATAATAAAAAGTTAGCATACTGAAGATGTATGTGTGTATATATACATATATATGTATACATATATGTATATGTATATATAAAGAGATTACTGTGATGATGTATATGTAATATCTGAGACTTGAACATTTAAAGAAAAGCACATTTTGAAAATATTTCCTGAGCTGGGTAGGATATTCTTATTAAGTAGATTGAAAGGAAGCCATAAAATAAAAATATTTGTTTCAGGAACTGAAAATGAAGGCTGTATATTGAAAGATTTTTCTATTTACTTATAATTTTGCATTGTGTAAGGCATGAGACCATCTTTTCATATAATTCTAGTATCAAAAATCAGAATCTGCTTGTTATTTACTGAATTTGGGAACACAGAAATTGAAGGCATAAAATAGCCATTTATTGCAGAGATATAAGGATGGTTATACACTTCAAAAATTCAAAATCATGGTATAATTTGAGTGCTTGTTCAAACTAGATTTTTTTTTCCAGATTTGTAAGCACTCCAGGACTGCAGAATTTGTCTGGAAATACATTGAAAGAGTCTATTCATATTTTCATGGTTCTTGATAGTTCATTCAAATATTTCAGAAAGAAATATCTTTAAAGATTCTCTCTGATATCCAGCCTTGCCCAGAAGTGCAATGCCTAGACCTGCTGAAAAAGGACACATACGTAGAACATATAAAAAATGGTGGATTATATATTTAAGAAATCATTTTAAAAATTTAATGCTCTCTGAAAAAGAAAAAAAAAAAAGCTTTTAAAAATCAATTTAGGAAGTAAAAGTTAAATTAATGTATTATTTCTTGCAAACTATAAACCCCTCCAAAACTTTTGCATTCAATTTGTTCTCATTTTTAGCTCTTCTTTTCTTTGAATATACATGTTTGTCTTAGAGAGAGCCATTACTTAAATGCACAATTTCTCGCTCTTCAAATTATGAAGAACATTTCAAACACACCTACTAGATACGTAAATTAATAACATTGCAAAATAAGAACTTCTTCCAGCCAGTTTAATCAATTTCACTCAAAAGCTGAGGACCATTTTGCTATTAATTGCTGTAGAAAAGTAAGAAATAGCCACATAAAATACACTGTAAGCATTCTTGGAGAATATTTGTCATGTATTGGTGTTCCATTCTTTTGGACACATTTCTAAAAGTCTGTGTAATTTTTTTGTGTTGTGAGTCACACAGTCTACTGTCTTTTGACTGGCTAGAGAGGCTTAGAATTTCTGAGTTTTTGTAACTAACATTAAATGATTTTTTCAATACTGTCTTCTTAAATAACAAGGAGTTCTTCATATCCTATAACTTATAGGATCTAGTAAGGTTTTTTATTATTAATAATTTCATAAAGAAAATATTCTTAAAAAAGAAAGCTTTTATGAAGATAAATAATTTTGGCTACCCCCTTCTATTCCTTGTAGAGACATCTGGTGTAGTTTAAGATCCTTTACAACACAATTCTCATTACTCAAAGGGTGATCTGTATTTCCCCTGTCCTGTGCATATACCATTGTTGAGCCTGGGTCTAGCAGTCTAATTATCTCTCCAATAGGGTTGTGAATGCACGCTGTTAGTTAACAGAGGTAGTAGATCGTGTCAAGAGGAAACGCTGCCATACTTCGGCTCAAGCAAGCTTTCTACTCATGTGTGGTAGCCACAACCTTTCATGGTGACACACATCCTACAGCAATTTCTCTTGGGGTTTGACTGAAAGACCTTCATCATTCCTTAGATTGTGAGTGCCTAGCTCAATTCTTGTCTAAATATGCATCTCTTGGAAAGATTGGAATATATTTTAAGATCTTAGACTAAACAGCACTATTCTTTGTGAGTTAGAGTTCAAATGGACAGAAGATTTGTGAGTCCTGCCTTTCCCCATGTGTATTTTTTAGCATAGGGCAGAGGAAAGCAAAGCAGAGTGCCTGCATTTGCTGTCAAAGTATCAATAATACTTCTTTTCCTTATAAAAACATTGCATTGCTTTTGAATAGTCAGGCTCCACTGGGCCTAGATTTTTTTTAAAGGGACTTTCATTGCCTTTTCTACCTACCAGTAAAAACACTTACCAAATCAACCCTTCCTGTATCTTTCATCATTTCCTCAAACAGAGGAGTTCTTACCTCTTTCTTCTGGAAGGTCTACAATTGTCAAAACTACCTTTTTTTTTCTTCCATTCTTTACCAACCAGCCTCTGAATTAACTTTTCTATCTATTTTTATATTTACTTCAGATGTCTTTTTCTTCTATAGGTGAGATGTTCACATTGTATCTTGTTACAGGAAGGCAGTCAAAAGTAAATACTAAAAGAAACTCTAATGAAAGTGTTGTCAGTGGAAAGAGGCAGTGTCAGAATCTTCCTTTGAACAGAAAGACTTTTTTTTCGCCTTTTTAAAGAGAAGGAAGAGAGGAAGATAAGTTCCCGGCACTCTGTTCATTGCTGGGGCAAAATTGTCCTTGTGAAGGGAGTTCCTCATGAGCCCAGTAGGAAATCTGCCCTTCAGGGCAGAAGGAAACCCTGTCAGAGAGCCAGTGCCCGCAGGACCTGTTTCCCAGCCTCTGTTTTTCTGAGCCTTGCCTGGGCAGATACCAGTTTTGCATACGTAGAAATAGATGTGACTACTCCTTGAAGCCAACATGGAGGTATAGCTGCTCTAGGGATAATCCCAGGTAAGGCATGCAGGTAGGAGGAAGGAGTGCTTGTTTCTTGTCCAGAGAGATAGTCAATACAGTTTCATCTCGGAGTCTCTGTTTCAGAGAGGACCTCCAGAGCTGAAGACCTGGAAAAGAAGCCTAAAAGAGCTGACTTAGTATCTTGCTCTTTTCTTTAAGATGCTGGAATTTAATGGCCAAAACTACTGATGAAACACGAGTACTTACGGATCTTCTACCTTGATTTGGTCTTGTTGATAAGTTGCTGGCAGTTTTTAAGGAGAAATACAGCCATCTTATTTGCCAGGCTTAGTTCATGCCAGAGCACCATTTCACCTCAGTACCACCAATTTTAAAGTTTCTGTTTCCTAGGTTGATAGATAGTATTGGTAATTATATGTTACCATGTTTATCATTGTCATTAATATTACATAATGTATGTAAAGTAAATTCATTTTCAATGTACATGTTCAGAGGAACAAAGCAAGAACTTTTCACTTTGGCTTTCTTCCACTAGCGTGAGAATATTAATTGTTCGGATTTGCCTTTGAATTTTCTCACAAAGTGAACATTTGTGTGTGTGTGTGTGTGTGTGTTCTGCAAGGTAGGGAAGGTGATTGAGCCCCATGAATAAATTTAAAAACAAAATAATATTTGCTCAGCGTGACTTATAAATATATATGAGGCAAGTATTGGTGCCAAGTGTGATCATGCCATTTGATTGCCAGTTAAATCAGTTCAGATTTAAACATGTAAACTCCTTGATTTGTATAGAGCAAGACATCTGTATGTGGTTTATTAAAACCTGCTGATGTCTTCAGAACTAAATTTGTGAAGATTTAGGCCTCTAGGTAACTGTATTGAAAAAGCAGAGACCTACTTTTGTCTGGTTACCTGACTTCCAGCCCTGTACAGGTGTGCTTGAATAAATTAACATCAGTTACCTATGATGAGCCACTGCATACATTATCAAGGGAGGTGAAGATGTGAGAAACCTGCTACCTGCCTCCTGTTAGCACTTCCTTGACAAAACAGCACCCATTTTTTCATTGTGCCACTATGTTCGGAAACTTCCACAGATAGCTTTTTAGGGAATTATTTTCTATAAATGCATTCAATTCTAGGAACAGATAGAAGAAACAAGATATTTCACACTAGTCCAAATATTACTGTAGTTTCTCTAGTATAAGTAGCTGCCATTTGCAGCTTGAATGCCCTCCAATAAGAACAAGGCAAGATAGTTTTAAGACATTAGGTGTTTGGTGAACCATTTGTCAAGAGAAAAAAGAGCCATTTTCTATATTTTTTAAATATAAACATACACATACATATATAAACATACATATACACATATAAACATGTACTGCTGTTTCTGGTCATGATGCAGTTCATAAAGAGACTATCTGCATATCTAACAAGAGTTGTATGAACCATTAAGTTTTCTCTTGCAGAGTCACCAAGATGTGTGTCATTGCTAATGTTCACATTACTCTCCCTTACCCAACAAAACTCATAACATAAAGAGTGTTTTGTGACAACCTTAGCACAGAATTCCCTCTTCCATGAGCAGTCATGCTGAATACAGAGGCAAAATTTGCCAACCTGCAAACTTACCTATGTGCAAACATCTATGTTTACCTTGTGTGAACAAGAGAAGCAGAATTTAACTAGAGTATGTAGGAGTAATTTGTCCATGATAGTTTTTTTTTGAGAAAAATATGGAATTTAAGCAAGCTTGAAAGAGGGATTGTGTGAGTAAGAGTTGCAGGATCAGCTCCATCATGAAGGGAGGTCTCCAACTACACGTGTCCATTTTTTTTTGAGTTTGAGTTTTTTTGGATTATCTGCTGCCATCATAATTTTGTTCTTCTGGACTGCAAAATATGATATCAAGCTGTCAGAGACTGTACACCTTCTTTCACAGTGCGAGATACCTCATTTCTGTGTGAACTCACAAAGTCAAAGACTTTCAGTGACCTGCGAAGGCCATTTAAATAAGCTATTTCACCAGGATTAGGATAGGTGGCAAGCATAAGCACTGAATATAGTAGCTAAAAACAAAGCATACACAAAAAAATATTTTCCCTAATATGTGTAGAGACAAATGGTGCAAATGTTTTGTTGTTTTCTCCAAGTTGGCTGTACAGATTCGCTAAGTTTCATGAATTAGTGGAAAAGATTATTTGAGAGGACAGCAATGGAACATGAGTGCTAATTCATATTATGCCCATTTGCCCCTGGCTTCTAGGAAAGAGCTAGAAAAAAAGAAAAAAAGCCCTTCTCCAAAGAGTGGGAGAAAATTGAATATTTTCTATTGATCTGTGTAAATGTAGTGCTGTTCCATAGGTGGAGAGATGTCACATCTTTCTTAAAGTCTTTTGAGTCTGGATTGAAAATGAACATCTACCTACTTTAGTTCCTGCTGAGTATGGTTCCAACCACTTTTTCAAACTTGACAGTAGAAAACAGTAACGTTTATGCTACAGTGAAGGAAACTTTATTTCACAGATGTGAGATAGCATTAGGGCACTACTGCCAAAAGCCTAAGCAAGTGAAAAAGGAACAAGGGGCTCAGTCTGGAGAGTGACAGCATCCAGATGGAAGAATCTAGGAGGAAAGATGCATGAGAGAAGGAAATCCTTTACTGCTCCTTGGAGCTATAGCACCAAAAGTTAAAGCTCTCACAGTTGCAACTAGGGATGCAGGAGGCAGAAACTAAGTCAACAAGTAAATGAGATGCTGAATAGGAGCTAGCCACTGTAGAGGAGAAGACAAGAAGTGTGAGAATAAAAAAAAACAGAGAATTCTGGGGAATATGAATTTTCCAGAAATGGGAATTCCCCCGCATAGTGAAACGGCACCGCGGGGAGCAATGCAAATTAGTCAGTTGTTGTAATTTTTTTTTTTGTTGTTTCAGGTGCAGCTTAATAAGGACATAGGTTTCTTTTAGGTTTAGCTGAAGTCAAGAAAACTAATGAGGCAAGTCCTAGAAGTAACCCACCCCAAAATAACGTAGAAGGGAAATTGGTAGGTGGACATGACCCAAAATATGAAGTACTCCGTTTCAAAGGACAGGATGTCTAGACAGAGGTAGACACTGTCCAGAGCTGGCTTGTTCCAAAGGTACAGAGATAGATTTATTTTCCAAAGATGCTGTTGTTCCTAGGGTTTATGAAGTAGTATAGGTCACTGGTTATTTTTTGGCATAGAATTATGTTACAGATCACCAATTTTGTAAAAGAAAACTCAGATGGGTTCCTATCACAGTGCTTTGACAAGTTAAGGTATGTAGGTTGTGTCTAATGACCTCAGATGGATCAGCTAAAAGTTACATGGGGGCTTTTTCTGTTGTCACTGATGTCGGAGCTATCGGCCTGAAGGCAGATTTGCAGCTAACAGAAGGGGATATTTTGCATGGGACTATGTTTTAGCAAAAAGGTTTTATTCAAAAATGTTTAGCAATTTGTAGCCTCTGTAAAAAAAACAAAGGCTCTGTGAGACACTTATATGATTGCATATACTGCTAGTGGTTCCAAAATATGATGAAGTAATAGCAAATGCGTAAGCTAGGGTCTGTCATTTAGAAGAGTACACTGTGTAGTTAGAAAGAGTTAAGGGGAAAGATAACCAGGCTGCTGAGTACTTGTCCAAAGGAAATACTATGAGAACAGATGCAAGGTTATCAGTGAGGGTTAGTTAGATGCTAGATTGTGTCAGGGAAAGGGTATGTACTGTATAGACACGGCAAGCCTTCTGCGTGTGGCTTTTCATCACCTCTCGAGGCTGACCTGAAGCACTCGCATTCCCCTGGCCTGTGCCTCTTCAGAAAAGACATCCAGCTGGGCCATATCATGTGCACGTGTTTGGGATAGGGCCCATGCAAACTGTGGTTATTTAGTGGGTGCTAGGGGCTCGTGTACAGGAGGTGTGTGGAGATAGTTACCTACGGCACTAGAGATGCCTCTGATGGTCTGCAGGATATTGAGGCAGCACTGGGATACTTTAGATCTGATATAATTTTCTGCTGTTCGCACGTTGACTTTTTAATGGTGAACACTGGATAGTCCCTGATAGAAATGTTGAGCCCACCACTTCCTCAAATGAAAGTATAAGGCTTTTAGTACTGTCTTGTACTTCCCAGCATCATCTTTTAAATGAGCTAAGAAAGTACTAGGAGAGTTTTTCTTTTTTCTTTTTATTTTTTCTTTTTTTTAATTAAGAGCTCATTTCACATTTTAGCTTGCCCTGAAAAGCATTACTTAAAAAGACCTAAGAAATAATTCAGCATTTTTGCCATGAGGCACCTACAAGCTCCATATAAATGGCCCTAGAAGAGAAGTGAAAGAGTTTTAGATTTGCCAAAAATGTACACAGTCATTAAAAAAAAAAGGATTGTGGGACTTTGTTGGCATTGTGTATAAACGTAAAGTGGTCTGTTATATGTGGGTGAAAGATGGGGAGGGGAAAAAATGGATGGGATTGTTCTAAGAAGATACTTTTTATGTCACTCTGTTTTTGCAATTTTCTGGAAGAGAAAAAAAAACTCTAAACTGTATGGTCATGTCAAACTATCTAAGTCTGAAAAATAAGTTGTAAATTATAAGTTGTTATTTCTGATATTACTGATTTTGATTCTAATGCTTTATAGACTTTATTGCTTATTTTATTAACTAGGGAAATATGTTGCCCACTTCCAATTTAATACATTTTTTCCTCTCTCTCTCTCTCTCTCTCTCCCTCCCTCTCTCTCTCTTTCTCTTTCTCTTCTTTTTCCTCGTTATGCCAAAATAAAAAAGCAATTACACTTCAGCCATCTACAACTGAAAATACAAGTGGGAGATAGTTAATCTTGCTGCCCATAAATCTTAAATTTTACTTTTGTGTGTAGCACACAAAATGTGGAAATAAAAATACCCTAAACATATATATGAATGTGTATATTCATGCATGCGTGTGTGTGTGTATGTGTGTGTACCAAAGAAGAGAAATATATATGAGTTGGTAGATAGAGATCTTAAAATACAGTGGATAGGAAAAGAATGTAGATTCCCACTCAGAAAAGGCAAATGAGCCCTTGGTTTAAGAAGATGCATGCAGCTAATATATTATGCAAGATTTGGAATCAAGATTTCATGAGGAAAGGAGGCAGGGCCTGGCAGTGAGGGTAGCAGATCCCATGCTGGAAGTCTCTCAGGCCTGATAGCCAGATAGTGCAGGAGCACTAATTCTGCAGCCTTTTTAGTCGGTTCTGTCACAGAAGGGGCACTGCTGGGTCAGTCAGCTCACTAGTAATTGTGTTTTACAGACTTCTAAAGCAATTGGCTCAGTCAGTCCCAATTCAATAAAAGTGGAGAGCGAAAGCGAGAGCACTTTTGTTCTATTTTTTACTTGAAATTATTTCATTCAGCAGTCTGTCTTTTTTATTACCAGGATTTGACATTAGCACTCCAAGCTATATTAGCATCCATTTCAGCAGTTCAGTAATGGTATTAAAAAAACACTTAACTTCAACGGTGAATGGTTGTATGACAGTACCATAAAAATCCACATTAAAAAAAAAACTTATGTATTTGTCCCTGCAAATTATTTTTCACTTGTTTAACCACTTCAAAACTAGACTCTCTTGAATAGCATTTGCAAGGGCTCTAGCAGCAGGAAAAGGGCATAAGAGAGCTGGGAAGAAACTGCAGCAACAATGGCATAAAATGAAATAGAAGCTATTTAAAATGGAAAAAAAAAAATAGTAGGAGCACATGGGCACACACACAAACACAAGAAAGACCTCTCAGTTGGGGTGGATACGCGTCATTCATCACCTGAAGAAAGACTGTAAAACTCAAATCATCCAAGGTAAAATCTTTGGCATCTTCCATATTTTGGGGATTTAATTTTGAACCCAGCACTCTCCAAGCTTGGGATGGCAGCCTAACTACCTTGGCACTGCAGCACACTCATAAATGACTGCATTAGGTTCTAAATTTTGATTAAACATTCTGTAATTAATCAATGGTAGACATGAAGCAGTTGGCAAGGTCCAGAGCTGCAAAATGTTTAAGACATAAAACATTACAAAGTAATTAGAATGTGCTCCTTCAAGAGAAGGATTGCCTTCAATAAAGAGGTAAATGATAGCATCATGTTTATTGTGGACGTAGGCAGCCAGTGCAATATGATAAACTGCAGGAGATACACATATCAGTAATCATCCACATTATTAGTGTCATTAATCATAATTCAAAAAATATGACAGCAGCAGCCAACTTTTTGACCAATTTTGCCTCTGCCTGTTGGCCGTTATAACTTCACTAATAGACTGCAGAGCTCCTGTGCGTGGCAGTTTGCATTGAGAATGGAAGGTTAATTATATTTGAGCTGCTGATTCCTTCTCTCCTCGGAAAAGACTGAGCACTTTGACAATCCCAGGAGCTCACTGCTGTTAAACCAGTAAAAGTACTTTATTGAAATTTTCTTTGTTGGTCAGGAATGAGTAGATGTTTCAAATGAGATATAAGCGTCAGGCTGGGACGGACGCTAATGTTTCTTCCAAAATAATCCTTGGACAGCAAGCTGAACTCCTACTTCCCTTAGATATCTTTGCATGGTCTCTGGTGGATGGGTAAAAAGTTGAGAATTTAATAACCACTGACGATACTACATATGGAGGAACCTCAGAGGATTGAAATTACTGAGGAGTTGGGGCATCTGTAAAGGGAGGTTATAGGATAATCAGCTATCAGTTGACCTGAAAGGGATACTTATTTAGTAATGTAAAATTACTAATAGAGGAGCGCTGTTGAAGTGCCACATCGTATTTTGTTTTATAGTTCCTCTCGTATTATATAAATAAAAACAGCATTTTTAGACAAACAAAGCAATGTGAATGAGAATTGCCACTTCAGTGTGACAAAAAAGAATGGTTTAAATATTTTCCATAGAACCTGAAACCATAAAAAAGGATATCCTTGGATCTGAGATTTTATTACAGACTTGAACATATAATGCAATCAGTAAAGAGTTTATGAACCTTCTAAGCAAATCTTGAGATAATGCATTTCTGAGCATCAATACTTGGCAGAAAAGAACAGATTTCATAGCAGAGCTGGAGGAACCTAGATATTCTGACTGGTTTACTTTGAGATTTTGCTTTTACTTAAACTTGAAACTCAAAGAAAAATTCATGAGTGTGATGCTGAAATGGACAGTTTGCATAAAATCATGCAAAACTATCACTGTAAAAACTATTTTGTGTGGCTGTTACAACAGCAAAGTCAAAAGTGAAAATTACTGATTATAAAACCTGGATCATGTAATAGTTAGAGGACCTAATTTTGAAAATAAGTGTCATTTTGTTTATTTTGGCAACAAATTCCAACTCGCAGTTGCCTTCTTGCTTTTTAGGGGGAAACATACTCTGTGTGACAGAGCACCAAAATACATAAACTCAGAGCTGATGAGCACAGAGCCTTGTATGAATCACCTGCACGGGGATAAACTTTGACGTAGAGCATATGTGGGTTCTAGAAATAGCTCATCACAGATGGGCTGAATGTCAGTTTTCCCAAGCACTTATAATTTCCACTGAAGGTCCATGTCCCACATGTGATGACCTTCTTGTGCATGCAACATTGCTACATTTAGGTAGTTCACTTTGGAAATACTTGGTGAGATAAATCGCTTTATTCTAAACTTTCTCAGCCAATCCACATATTAGAAAGGAGTGCTGGCTATTTTGTAATGAGACTGTTTTGCTTCCAGGCAGCTAGCACAGTGTGAGGTTGAAGTGTTGCAAAATAATTATGATAATTTCTGAGTAACTTTGGCAACTATGCCAGTGGATGTACTTTTTGTTTGTAATATCTTTTGATCTTTAATGGACAACAATAGTAATATATTAAAAGTGCGACATGACCTCGATGCTTCTGAGCACACACAGCTGTTGTGAAAGTGTAATTCTGTTCACACCGTAAGGACCGTCTCACTAAACACCTCAACAGGTATGTACTGAATTACTGAGCCTGTCACGAATCCCAAAGCTGTCAGATTTTACACTGAAATGTGATATGGCAGCACACATTACCTTCAGACATCAGTTCCGCATTTAACCTGGGTATCTATTCGCATAGTTGGCTGTCCTGCCTCCACAAATGCCATCTCAACATTAACATTTTTTTATGCATTCCACAGTGATGACAAGTTGTTTTCTGACTCTAACTCTGGGTTAGGTATGCAAAAGGCATGTTTGCCTCCGTCAACAAACGAATAATTCTCACTAACATCTTCAGAGTTACAACATTTATAAAGTTGCAAAGTGGAGTAAACAAACCATCTGTTTGGTTTTACCATATATGTCATGCTCTCTTATTAGCATATTACGATTCATTTAGTAAACAAATTTGGTGATTTCGTTCATGTCAAAGTTAGAGGGAGCTTGAAGATGATTAACATTCCTGGGACAGGCACATTAATACATTGCTTCCTCTGCAAAGTTAAATGGCTTCTCAGGAGAATCACCCCTTGTTGACAAGATGAGACTGTCAATTTTGTTTGCCTGCCACATTAGGGGCCGTAAGGGGATGAGAAGCTCTGAGAACGAGGAGCAGTGTAGGCAGCATAATTCACTGCGAATTGAAAAAAGAAGTCTAATTCTGATAAATGGTCGACCCCAATACATCCTACCTGTTATTACAACAGACGTGCCGTATCTGTGCAGTAAATTAGTTAAACCCCTAAAGAGTTTGGTGGGAGCTTATCTTCAAGTGAATAATTTGAGTGTAGAGGGAGCTGTCTTCGTGACCAGTGTGAGTGATTTGTTTCATATTGAAAGGGATTGAAATGACTGGGCTCCACATCTTCAATTTGCAAGAACTTGCTTGTCCTTTATTTCCTGCATTTAATAAGCACTCTGTTTTTTAACTGTTTTTTAATAGGTGCTGAACTGTATTTTACCTTTTAGATTTTCTTCCTATGAAAGGTTAATATTTTTCAGATTCTATGCAATTTAAAGCCTCAAAAACAGATGTAATCACCCAGACTACTCATGTAAAATGCCATAGTTTCATTGAGTAGTATAGCTTTTTGTCTTCACCCATTGTTCTAAAGTATTAGCCTCTATCCCTATTTCCCCCCTTATTTTCAGAGGGAAATTAGGCTTGCTCAGATACATGGAAGTGATAATGCACAGACTGAAATCTTAGCCCTGTTAGATAAAGGTGATTTTCATCATATACTTCAGACTACAGTTTCAAACCTTTTTATCTCTGCTTAAATTTATGGATGGCTTTTTTTCCCCCCCTTTTTTGTGTGATTTTCTTTTTTATATATATTTAAAAAAATGAGGTTTTATCTAAGACTACTGAGAGAGGCAAAATTAGAATGTTAAATAAGAAAATAATTTCTTTAACAGTACTAATTAAATTCCAGAAACTATTTTATTGTTGATTTTTCTTAAGTAGATGGGAAATATGATTGCTGCTTCTTTCCTGAAGAAGCATCAGAATTAAGGCCATACCTTTTCTCACAAATATGTACACCATTATAGTTATCCAGAGTCTTTCTTTCTAGTTCTTTGATTCTAGCTGCGTGAAACTCACCACTTTCAGTCTGCAGAGATCCTGAGAAAGGATAAAAATCTGGGTTTATTTTCTGTTATGCTCACATATTCTGAACCTTTTTGTGAGTTTCAGGCTTAAATAAACAGGAAAGCAACATGAAATTGAAGTAAGACCACAATGCATTGCTGCATGAAAGATTAAAATCTTGTGAAAGCTTTAAATGAAGACGTAAGCCTTAATTGACAGCTTTGTGATGGAGAGAAACAAAGAGAACATTAGTTCACATCTTTTCGTCTTTGGTAAGAAAAGTAGACTGAATACTGGGCAGACCTTCTATTGAGCTGGTTAGGTGTGGAAGAACTCTCATGAGAGGAGTAACAAAAGCTTCATAGTTTACGATGCTTTGGAATGGATTGACAAGACTTTAAACTAAGTGTGCTGGAGGATAGCCTGTCTGGAATCTGGACAGCCTAAGCAGGTGCTTCCCTATCCACTGCTGCTAAGACATTTGCACATCTCTGGCAAACTTTCAGATGAACATATCCTGGCCTTGGGTTTTGTAATAGAACCTTTGGTTTCATAACCAAATATTAGCACCTTTTTCTTAGAAAGATATTGACTGTTATTTGGAAAAAAGAATACTTAATCTTGTGCTTTGATGTGCTAAGTCTGTAAGTACAATTTTATCATATTATTTAATGGCAGGATCACTTACTGTGATTTACAGCAAAGCTGCCCTAAGACCAATAGCCAACTGCTGTGAACTCCAGTCTAATTTTTTTTTTTTTTTTTTTCTGGATTTGAATGATAGAGGTGGATGGCATTATTTGAACAAATTGCTTCTTTGTCAAAATTGCATTTTCAGAACTTGTGAGCTACAGGGAGCTTTGGATAATTGTTTTAGTTGGAAACATAGGTAGGAAGGATGTGGGGGGATTCAACTGGAAAAGTTGAAATTACTCAATTCAGAAATTTGATTGGTATAAATTAAAACACAGGAAGTATACTATGAGGGTGACAGAGCACAAGCTGCCCGGAGAGGCTGTGCAGGCTCCTTCTCTGGAGATCTTCCAAACCTGCCTGGCTGCCACCCTGTGCCCCGTGCTCTGGGTGTCCCTGCTGGAGCAGGGGGTTGGACTAGCTGATCTCCAGAGGTCCCTGCCAACCTCAGCCATTCTGTGAGTCTGTGAATACAGTTATTTTAATGTTAGAGTGAGATTTTTGTCAGTAACCTTTCACGTTTACACTCAACCAAGGAGAAGCAAGGGACGAATGGCTAGGACATGTACCTAGGATGTTGAAGGTGGCTTGACCTTTCTGTCTGACTTCATCAGGAGCCAGAAAAGAAGTTTCCTTAGTCCCTAACTGACTGCCCTAAGAGTTATGTTGTTGAAACAATCTTGCTCTCTTCTTCTCTCACCCAGTTAATATTTAAGCATAATAATTTTTTTTCTCTTGTTAAAATTAGAAAACATTGCTTTGTGGTTCATTTTTAACAATATGTTCTGCCCTTAACTGTGAGCCAAATATGTAAGTCAATTTTTCATCCACTTCATTTTGTACTTTATGGAATGCTTGAATTTAAACAGAGTACTCTCTATTATTCAAACCTCAAGTTCACCATGCTCATTGGGGTGCAATTTGTCTTAGTGCCGAGAGTACTGCAGCCACATATGCTCCTGGTGTGCACCCACAACTGACCTTGAATCTTATACAGAAGGTGCACCACCATGTGCGCACACACAAGCTTTATTCTGTAATAAGTGCCTTCTCAGTCACTTCAAAAAGAAATAACAGGAATGCCTAAATAAAAATAAACTAAAATAAAACATCCATTGCATTTTACTTTCCGACAAATTGATAGTAAATTAACAAAATCAGATTCATTGACGGGTGCAGAAAGAAGCCTCTGAAGAGAGTCCTGGTCTGGATTTATGAGCTGTGTAAATGGCATGTACATTTAATCGCCTGTATTTCCTAGGTTTATAATCCCCTTTCTTTTGTTGATGCATACTGCATCTCTCACAAGAGAAGCTTACTTGTCAGTGGATTGTAATTATGGAAGAGTATATCTGTGAACTTAAGAACCAAAAGGAAGTTCCACTTCCGGCACCGTCACACCTGCACCCAGAGAGCTCCTGTGGTCACTGTAGCACTCCGCATTGCGCCGCTCCCAAAATTTCCAGTCTGAATGGGCGGTGGTGAACTGGGAAGTTTGATAGGCTGGCCACTCGGCAGCAACCACAGATTTCACGTGCATCATGATTATCATTATCATCTTTTGCGGCACTGATTCATTCTTGAGATTGCTGAAGTCAGAAGGCTGAGCTTCTCTCTGGTGAGAACTTGTCTACACACTTCTGCCCACCATATGACTAATTCATGAGTAGTAACATGAAAGAAGAATGTTAATTATATGAAAAGTCAGGCATCTTGCGCTTCCTAACGTGAGACTTCCTTAAAATTTTCTTGTCAGAGAAAACTGCATCTCAAAACATCTTGAAGAAATATTCCCCTCAATTTATGAGGGCGAATGACATGTAATACAGAACTAAGCAGATTTTGAGGCATTCTTTGGCATATGTTAATTTCTCAGAACTAACTTTCCTCACAATCCCATTACCTAGGATAGGGTAGATCTGTTCAGCAGAGTTAAATGAGATCTGCCTTTAATTAAGCTCTTTGACCTCAGATTTCTGCTTAGAAGACTTTAGTCTCCAGTCCCCTTTATGCAACATTTATATTGCCAGGATCAAATCTCATTTTAGTGGATGGTATATAAATAAGCAGTCTAAGAAATCCAGATACATTCAAAGGATTTTATTAGGTCAGATGTTTATATGTTTTCCATACATGTGTGCACTTCGGCCATTTAAGTGCTTTAAGTTTTTTCCCCTGCAGATATAGTAACAATTGCAATGTGCAAGACACCAGAGATAGCTTTAAATTAGCTAGCTCAGGTAGGAGGAGTAATGTAGCCATGGTAAGCTGGAGCTCAGTTGGCTTTGGTGATCATCTTGCTTCATGATTTTCCACCTCTTTGATGCCTTGGTTCATGCCTTGGCATAAATGACTGTATCAAAACCATGCTTCAGGTTAACTAACAGACATCATTTGCATGGTCCAGGTAGCAATTTTCAAGGGAGGAGGGGGCAGTACATGTGAAAAGCAGAAGATGCACTCAGGTGCACGGGGAGGAGCAGGTGGACAGATGACAACAAGGTTGAGACCAGCTGGGAGCTCATAGAAGACTTGCTAGGATTTATGATGAGGAACTGCTGCAAAAGGTTAGGATAAAATACTTTGATATGGTATAGAAAAAGGAGCCTGGGAAGCTTCTCAGCTGTATGATTGGTTGAATAAGTACTTTTTTCCAAGAAAGAGTCAAGGAAGACCAACATAAGATGAGGGAAACAAAGAAATAGTTATGGTTAGCAAGACACAAGGCAATGAAGGCTTGGCCAATTTTTTTGTTTAATTGTTTGTTTTGTTCTTGTGTCTCTCAGATTGCTGATTGAACTTGCTGGGTTGCAGTAATGTGTCTGTCATATACTCTTCTGCCTTTCCACTTGAATAATATTCTCTGTAGCTTTCAAGATGGTAATTTCCACCCCTAAATTTATATGTATCATATTTGCCATTTACCAGAGCCTGCCTTTTCTGGAACATCTTCATTTTTAAACTTCTCTGCCCTGGTCAGGATCCTGTTTCTTGTTCTACTCTGCCTCCATCCATACTCATCTTTCTTTACCCCATTTTTGTTTATGAACCCACTATTTGCAGCAGTCCTCATATGAAAGGGTGTATTCCTACACCAGACTGCCCTGTTGTCTTTAACAGTCTTTATGCAGGGCACTGCCCAAGCAGCATGATGCTGCACATGATGCTCAGCCTGAGCCTCAGTGCGCACTGCTTCCTTTAGTTCCATAGCAGACAGCAAAAGGATGCAGCACCAGGTATTGAAACACCCTGGGTAGTAATTTTGGCACACAATATTCTTAATCCTGACAAAGTTTGGCTTGGATCTTACGCTAACATTTTAAATATGCAGTGTCCAAATAAATGAACTTTTTCTCACAGTGCACAACTCTCGTCCCTAACAGAATGTTTTGCATGTGATATTTAGGGAAAGTATTAAACAAAAGTGAAATAGATTAAGAAATGAGTGTAAAAGAATCAATTCTTTTGAACTGTGGTTGCATAATGGAAATCGACTGCTATGAATGAACCTATGTTCAGAAGTTATGAACAGCAGAGCTAATGCACTGCCATGAGTTCATCTTTATTATTGCATTACACCTGAATCAATTGATAAAGTAGCTTTTTTTTAAGGCTAGGAATGGCACTTAATTGAATAAAAGTCAATGTAATTATATTAGGAGAATCCAACAGTACTGCTGACAGCGGAAAAGGGACACTACTGAGCAGAGTGCCAGAACTTGTCCACACATTTCTGCACATCGTTTGCCTGACAGATATTATGGGCTGGTACATGCTTTAATTAGATTACTGATTGCCACTGCTGCAAGTGAGAATTGAATAAGGGAGGCATCACTCCTTATCAGAGCATCAGCAGGGGTTTCATCCTTTTGCTGGTCTTTCTCAGAGTGGCCTCTGTCCATCTGGGGCTCTTTAACCACAGTAATTTATTCTTATCTCTTCATTCAATGAGCGTTGACATTATTTTCACTGCATGCCTGGCCACTGTTTCTCTCAGCAGCAAAGCAGGAAATAGCGAGCGAGGATGTGTGAGAGGCAACAGACAGTTGCTCTCCCAACTGATTCTGCATCGTGGTGAATTCCCATAATCTCTTCGATGTGAAATCAGGTTGTGTCAGGACAGGCAGAGGAGCTGGGGAAATGGCAAGAAATAAACACACAAGCACTTTATGAGTAGCTTGCAGTTAGCATTATGATGATAAGCACAACTGTGCTTTTATGCTCATGTAATAACTCTGGTCAGCATGGACAGGCCATCACAGTAAGCATTTCCTGTGCAGTACTTAGCAACTCTAGCTGAAGCACATATCATGGGACAGCAGGAAGGCAAGAAACAGCTCCGCAGAAAGAGGGGCTGCCAGGACTACTATTTACCATTCATGTATGTGCACGCTGCATGCATCTGTTCAGATCTCATTTGTGGATGATGATGAGGATGCTGTGAATTTGCTGTGATTAATTTGGTTTATGTTTCTCATATTATGTTGTTGAGTCCGTATCCATCAGGACAACAGTGTAAGGGAGATTGCAGTTGACAAAAAAAAAAAAAAAATCATGGGCAAGACTTAAAATCTGTATTTTATTAGTTTCAGATATTATTTTCTTTTGTTTTTTTTTTTTTTTTTTTAACCAGATATGTCTGGATTGGAATGTGAATATGTTCTCTTTCTCTCTCTCTCTGCTTTCTTTCTCTCTTTTCTCCTTCTCTCCTCTTCCTCTCTCTCTTTTGTGATCTCAATTTAGCAAAAGATTAGAAAGCTGATCTTATCACAAGGTAAGCTCAGCCTTCATAAGTGCAGTGTGGGGATATGCATAATTACACTTCTGCGCCTCAAAAAAGCAACAACAATGCTTTACTTGCTTGTGTGAAAGGAGTGTTTCCCATGTGGGAAAAAAACAAGGAATGCTCTCCACTTTTTCATGCTCTTGACCATACCTCTCAACTGTCTCTCATTAAGAAAGAAATCCTCCATTTTAGATGCCCCCACCACCACAATAATTGCATCTCGGGCAGACGTGATTGGATTAACTGCAGTTTAGTAGCAGTTTTACGTCATAGGACAGATACCTGCACTGGCCAGGGCCAATGGCAGGCGCAGTGAGTGGGCTAGATCATTGCTATTGCTATTATCTTTATCTATTACTGTAAATTATGTGCAACAGATAGATGCATCACAAAATAAGTGATAGAAAATTACAGAAATTAACCCCACATCACTTTAATCTTCCTACATTTGCATTTTCTGTGTTTGTCTGCATTGTTTTTCCCGTACCATGGTTGGAACCTCAGCTGGTTGAGAGGTATGTTTCAAACGGTTTCTTAAACAAAAGTAAGGAAATATTGCTCATAGCTATTGTTTTCCTTCTTCCTTTTTTGTTACTGTAGGACATAAATGTCTGTAAAACATGTGGTCGATGTTATGTCTTCCTGTGCCAATTTTATACCTAGTACTTTTTGCAAATTAAAGTATTCCTGTGTTAAAATTCTTTCTCTTTCTCTCTCTCTCTCTCTCTCTCTCTCTTTTCCCCCTCCCCGTCCTCTTTCTTTCCCCTCCTACATTTGGGCTCTGATCTGCAATTTATAATGGGCAGACAGACTGGTGAGTCTGCATGTTGTAAATTGCGGGTTTGGGTCCTTAGCTTGCAAAGAATGTTATGCAGTAGAACTTCGCTAATTCTCTTGCCACTGATTTGAAAATCCAGTCACCCTCCAAAGAAAGTAAATATTTGTCCTCCTTGTCCTCAGCAATGGTGCACATTCAGAACACTGAACCCAAAAGTTTTCTAATATTGAAAACTTTGTACTGATTTCTCATCTCTAAACACTTCGACAAAAAGAGCATGTTCTGTGTTCAGAGGTCTTTGATGTCTGTCATGTTTGTTGGTTTCATTGTTAATTCAGAAAATGCAGTTGTTCAAAGAGAAGTTGACACTTCTGCAAATCAGTGAGGTTCTACTGCAATGGATAAATAAAGGCCAATGTCAAAAGTGGAGAGTAGAATATAGTATTTAGAATAATAGGCTGTATTACACAGCTACTAACCCAAAGGCTTAAGTTTTATTTGCAAATGTAGAGCTTTAATTCTTGAGAACAAAGGCCCTGATCCTGTAAAACACTTGAGAATGTTTTAACTTGCAGCTCTTGGGATCTGGTCCAAAGACCACTGACGTCAGTGACAGCTTTTCCAGTGCCTCTTGAGCACTCAGTGACTTCAAGACATAGCTAAGCCAAAGCCCCTTCTTAAGTGTTTTGACTGATTTGGGGCAAAAGTTTTTTGTTTTTTTTTTTTTTTTTTTATGGAAATTACACCACTTCAGTCGGCATTTAGTGCTGCATTAGATACAGCACTGGGAAGAGTATAGTGAGGAGCAGCAGTATCCTCCCAGGGGGATGGAACCAGTGACTTTGAGATCTTCAGAAACTCTTATGTGGATTTCAGAGACTTGTTTTCCTAACACCCACAAGTCTTTTCCATCTCTCTTGGCCTGATTCTGAATACCTTTATATCAGAAGTGCATCATCAGAATCAGGACTCTAACTAGCTATCATACAATCATGATGATATTTTTCTCTTTCTATATTTCACTTATACAGTTGTGTGAATACATATATATGTATATTTTGTACTTATATATGTATATATGAATGTATAAATATACAACTATATATACAAACTCATGCCAGTATTCTATTTATTAATAATATCTTCTTCGGAAGCGAGGCTTTTAGGAGCCAAGGAGCGAGGATTCAGGGGCCAAGAGTAGCATTTCACCTTCTCCATAATGCTAGTCTATTTTGTAAATCTTGAACACCAGGGCTGTAGCTGCTGCTGGGGACCAATGTTGAGGAGCCATAGCTGGAAGTAAAAGGGAATCAGGGGGTTTATTTTGCTTGCTTTGATTTGATTTTATGTTGTAAGTTGCTCCTTTGTAAAGTAATAGAATTATCCAAGTAATATGGAGAGGGGACAAGTTGTAAATAATTGTAGATTGTTGCTAAATCAGAATTTGGGTCTGGTGCTCAGCAACTGTCCATTTAATCAAAAACACTGTACATTTTTCCTTTCTTCCGTTCCCTCTTCCTTTCCCAGACACAGTGCTAACATAAACCTGCACCGTAAACTGTTGACCAAAGAACTGGATGACATGGGCCTGGACTCCTCACAGCCTTCTCTTAGCAAAGACCTCCGTGATGAATTTTTGGTGAAGATCTACGGCGCACAGCATCCGATGGGGCTTGACATACGGGAAGACACCTCCTCGCCTGCCGGTACTGAGGATTCCCACATGAATGGGTATGGCAGGGGCATGTCAGAGGACTACATGGTCCTGGACCTGAGCACCACCTCCAGCATCCAGTCCAGCAGCAGTATCCATTCCTCCAGAGAATCTGATGCAGGCAGCGACGAGGGCATTCTCCTGGACGACGTCGATGGGGCAAGTGACAGCGGGGAATCTGCCCACAAAGCAGATGCCCCTGCCTTAGCTGTAGGTATGGGCGCCGATGTCCCCGGATCCCTCATGTTCAACAGTGTTTCGGTGAGCAACGGTGGGATAATGTGTAACATTTGCCACAAAATGTACAGCAACAAGGGGACCCTCAGAGTGCACTATAAAACAGTGCACTTGCGAGAGATGCACAAATGCAAAGTCCCTGGGTGCAACATGATGTTCTCCTCTGTCCGCAGCCGAAACCGGCACAGTCAGAACCCCAACCTGCATAAAAACATTCCCTTCACTTCCGTAGATTAGTTAAGGATGGACACGGCATAATGCCAGCTCTCTCAGAGGGCCTACCA